>CAKAOI010017759.1:1102-50900 GCA_916701655.1 Sebastiscus albofasciatus
TTGTTTTTGAGCTTTCAGACAGTGAATAGCAGTCAGCTCTTTCTCCTCTGTGTGTCCGTAGTGATGCAATATGGCAAAGGAAAGTCCTGCTACTACAGATTCCTCACCAAAGGGCAGCAGTGGATCTGGCTTCAGACCCACTACTACATCACCTACCATCAGTGGAACTCCAGACCAGAGTTCATCGTCTGCACACACACTGTTGTTAGGTATGTGGAAGATTTACATTCCTGGAGACAACAACTTTCACTTTAATTACAGTGTAATAGACATACTGTATATAAGTTTAGTTTATTCCCTGTCTTTGCTCTACAGTTATGCTGAAGTAAGAGCAGAACAGCGCAGAGAGCTGGGAATAGAAGAATCACAACCTGAGATCACAGCAGACAAGGTGAGACTTCTGTTCAACAAGACTAAATTCACAAAAACTGTAATTTTACCTCTCAGAACACAGGAGTTGCTGGTCTACCACTGCATCAATCGGTTAGTTTGTTTGTGTTATTGTGTGACTTTTGGATCCAAACTAATGTGGCGTCCACAGCAGTACATTGCTTAACTTCCCTGCCGGTACTCCTGTCTGCTTCTCTAAGTTACTGTGTGTAACATTAATACACTGACTATACGGATGTGTATATATACTGTACGTGTAGCAGCCTCATAATGCAGAAATCTACGTCAGGTCATGTGGGGAAACATTTTTAGAAGAGCTTGAAGGGAAAATAACATTTTGTTGCTAAAACAGACTTTGACCAAAATTTGAATGTTCAGATTGAATACATAAGGAACACCACTGGGAAGCTACAGAAAGATATAAAAACCCTTTAACCTTTAAAATACAAAAAGAAATCATAGGATGATGGATCAGTAATCTGTGACGATGCTGACTGACTGTCTCCCGCTCTCCTCACAGCAGTCCCAGGATTCAGGCTCCGAGTCTCAGCTCAACACCTCCAGCCTGAAGGAGGCTCTAGATCGCTTCAACCACAGCCGGACGCCCTCGGCCTCATCTCGCAGCTCACGAAAATCCTCGCACACCGCCGTGTCTGACCCAGCCTGTAAGCAACAATCTCTATTACCGACACTATTTTATATCAGGTGGTCTTCTCTTTCTTTTAAATCTGAGCATCGTGTTTATGTTTCCCTCTCAGCATCACAGATGAAGCTTCAGGGAGATCGGAGTACGCCAGGTCGCCAGTCTGTCTCGGCTGTGGAGATGACATCACAACGAAGATCATCTATCAGCAGTCAGGTGGGTGAAGGGACAAGAGCAGAGTCGGGTGTCTTTAATTAAAAAAAAGGGATTTGAAGTTTTTTACTTCATCCTTTTTTTGTTTGGTTTTAATGTTGTTTTGTATTAATTCTTTCAGCAGTCGATGAGCTCCCAAAATACAGGACAGAACATGGCAACATCCATGGTTTCACAACAGCAACAACAACAGCAGCAGCAGCAGCAGCACAGCAACAACAGCAACAGCAACAACAACAACAACAACAACAACAACAACAACAGCAGTCTCAACAGCCTCAACAGCAACAAGTTCAGCTCAGCAGCCAAGTAAGATATTTATCTCCATTTGTTTTAAAGCCTAATTCATACACATCAGTAATTTTACCTCGCAAAACACAGGAGTTGCTAGTCTCCCGCTGCCTCGAGTGGTTAGTTTGTTTGTGTAATTGTGTGACTTTGGTGAATCCGAACTAACTAAAGTTCCGTGTTCTGCGAGGTAAAATTACTGTTTTTTTCAATGGAGTCTGGTGGCTTTGAAGGAGAGAGTATAGACGGATGTAACGACTTCAGTTCCCCGTTAGAAAAGACTGTCTGACATCTTGCTGATTCTGTCAGTGGAGCCTCATTGTTGTATTTATTCTTAAATATGAGTTTAATATAATTTCCCATGGTATGCCATTGTTTGATTTATAAAAAAAAAAACAGCAAAAAAGATTGTGTAAAATAGTTTGTTTGTAAAGTAGAATTGTGTCTCTGATAAATAGGGATAGGCATTGAAAGGATGTGAACAATTCATTTACCAGATCTGCTTCTCAATTCAGTTTCTAACAAATTGTTTATTTTATGGTTTAATCTTTCGTTGAACACAAACCAAACTGTATTACCATCACAGCATATGAAGGAAACATTAACAACATAAGGACAGTTGCTAAATGTATAATTAATTTTTTTTCATGCATTTGCAGGAGGCAGGATGAAAGTTTTTCTCCTCTGCCTCATACGATCACATGTGCCAATCAGGGTTTTGGGTTCTTACACTGAGATATTTGATGAATCCAGGCAGGATACTCCAGATATACCTGGACCGCAGTGTCAGCTAGATTTTAGTCAGCATGAGACGTTGCCTTTGACACTGAATCACTCCTACGCCAGATACAAATGTTCCCATATGAACCACCTCAGCAGCAGCTGCCATTTCACGTCCTGCTGTGTCTCTCCATTTCATTGTTCTCTTACAGTCGATGGTGCAGTTCTCCAACCAGATAGAAGTGATGCAGAACCTGAAGGAGCAGCTGGAGCAGAGGACGAGGCTGATCGAGGCCAACATCCAGCGGCAGCAGGATGAGCTGCGACAGATCCAGGACGAGCTGCAGAGAGTGCAGGGACAGAGCCTGCAGGTGAGGGCTGACATACAGCCGAATACATGTAGCTTTGCTTCATTTTATTGTTTTATTTATTCACTGTTTGGACGGATGTTTTGCTGTTATATTTGGAATCTGTCAAGTCAATTTTATTTATATAACCCAATATCATAAATTTGCTTCAAGGGGCTTTCGAGTCACATGACTTAAACTCGAGTCAGACTTGAGCCACAAATTTGATGACTTTAGACATGACAAAATGAAAAAACTTTGACTTTAACACCAATGACTGGTGACTTCACCTTCCTCCAAGCCCAAAGATTAAAACGTTTGTTGTTTCAATAGTGTGTACAAAAAAGATGATCAACTGCCCGGTACCAGAGGTAACTCCGACAGCGTCAGAGATGATGGGTTAATTTATTTGGGAAGAGAATTTACTTGTGGGGGAAAAACTGGATTGAAATGAACAAACTTTCTATCTTTGTTTATTGCTGAATCCACCAAAAATTGGGATTTTTTTGTTGAACTCTGGACTCTTTATTTTTGGTGAATATTATTGGGACTTGCATTTGATTATCTTACACTTAGGGTGCGTTCACACCAACCTTGTTTAGTCCAGCTGAAGCGAACCCTGGAGCGATTACCCCTTTGGTGCGGTTCGTTTGGTTGGTGTGAACGCCGGACTTGGACTCTGGTGCGGACCAAACAACCACTCTCTGGTCTCTGTGGTCTCGCACCGCTCTCAAGTGGACTCTGGACCATTATACTATATTATTATATTGTACCATTTTATCTGTCATTTCATTGGTTAAAAGAACGTACATTATATATAATACTAATAATATTATAATATTTATTTTTGATGAAAGGGCAGCACCTTTTGATGTATTATTTTTTTATGTATGTAGGGCCAAATTTGCATTAATTCATTCATTCTAGGAGATATATATATACAACATGAACAGAACTTGACGGTGCTCGTTGTTTTACGATATCCAGCTAGAAATTAGGAGAGGTGTGTTGTCTATATTGTTTTTTTACCGGCCAACTTTCTGACCAATAATCAAATTTTCCACCACGTGAGTTTTGTTTACAATTTTCCTGGACCGTTTGAGTTTTGCTTTTGTGAATGCAAACCGGTCCAGTTGGAAAATCTAAACAATGTGTCTTCCTCGCATTGGTTCAGTTCAGGAACTGGACCTTTAGGTGTGAACCTGACCTTAATTCCCCAGATCCACTTTGTTTGAACAAATCCAATAGCATCCAATCAAGTTGCAGGAGAAAACTATGAAGAGCTAACGTTATGTTACCGAGCGGCAGTTACTCTGATGTTAAAATGACATTACATTTGGTGAAAAGTGCATAATGACTTGTTTAGGACTTGAAACTTAAAATTTAGGACTTGGGACTTGAGTACAAAGACTTGAGACCTACTTGTGACTAATACTGGTCCCACTTAAGATGAGACTATAGAGTAACAACCTTCATCTGCGCTGTATGTTTCAGATGTTCTTGCCAAAAGGAGCCGGAGGACTAAGTCTGGGCTCGGTCCAGATGGCCCAGGGGACCGCTGTGCAGCAGGGGGGAACACTCAGCATGCAGGGCCAGGTGGTCTCTGCAGGGCCTCTCCAGAACAGCATACAGCAGCAACATGCTGTCCAGGCCCAGCCCCAGCAACAAACACTCCTACGGGACCAGAACTCAGCACTCTCACAGGTCTGACCAACTAAACAGTATCTCCTTCTCCCCCGTGCTGTTTGTTAAACACATCCAGCCCAGTCTCTGACTCTGGTTCTGTGTATTTCAGTCTCAGCGGTCGTCTCTCACTCTGCAGCCTCAACAGAATCAACTGCCTGCGTCTCTCTACAACACCATGATGATCCCTCAGCAGAATCCCGCTAACGTGGTCCAGATCGCCACCAGTCTGGCTCAGAATACTGGAGCCAACACTCCTGCTGTGGCCACGTTTGCACAGGACCGTTCAGCGCAGATCAGGTTTGCATCCTCATTTTAAAAATATTATTATTGTCCACCACTTTAATTTAATGTGTCTACACTGCAGCTCTATTTGTGCAGTAGTGAAAACTAAGACAAATCTCCTCCTGACACTATTTCCATGTGATTCAATGACCTCTAACCTGACCTTCACCCACTTCCTGTCCCCCGACAGGTTTCCTGCCAGTCCTCAGCTGCTCACCAAGCTAGTGACGGGACAGATGGCGTGCGGTGCAGTCATGGTCCCCACCACCATGTTTATGGGCCAAGTGGTGACGGCCTTCGCTCCCCAGCAGGGCCAGACTCAGACCATCAGCATTTCCCAGCAGCCACCTCAGCAACAGCAGCAGCAGCAGCAGGAGCAGCAGGTACAGCAGCAATCACAGGTCACAGCCATGCAGCTGGGGCAGGCGCAACTGGCCCCGCAGCAAACACAGTTCCTGCAGGTAACACTCGGGGAAATTAACACTTAGGTGGTTCCAAATTACATACTATGTATTCAGCATGTGTGAGCTCAGTGTGTGTAGTTTTAATTTATTTACGCATGTGCTCAAAGACCTCCACACTGTCATATGAGATTTGAATCCAGATATTGGAGGATTTGCATGTGATGTCACTGTATAGTGTACATGGAAGACACCACTCTCCCCACGGAATGGCAAACACGCACTAATCAACATCTGCATGGTGCATTCACCTGGAAAAACAAACCTTGAAAACACCAATAAAAAATAGTAAAAGAGACATTTTACAATCACAAATAGATCTTAAACTTCAAAACATAGTAACCCTGAATGAGTTTAAAGCTCTGGTCGAATCCAGGTGTCAGAGCACTTTTACTTTTGGTATATTTTATTTTATAGTATTAGTACTTTTACTTAAGTAAAAGGTCTGAGCACTTCTTCCTTCGCTCTAGTAAACAATATAATCATGAACACATTGGTTGTATACAGATATGAATGGTGATGACACAGCAAACAAGTCACACCGACAAATCATGGTAAACGAGACAGGCTCCGTCTTTCGAGACGGGTCGGGTGGGTTGCCGATATCGTCGCAGACCCTTGACGCACTGAGGATAGTCTGCCCCGGTTGACAGTCATGCCTGGAGCAGGAGAGCAGGTCCCACCTCACAGGGAGAGAGGGCACAGCGAGCACTAAGTCCATGGCCCCAGGAAGCGGCAAGGTGTGCTGTAAAATTTACACAGCCGGAGCAGCGAGCCAGTTTCACCCCGGGCCTTTCCGAGCCAAACTAGAGCCGTTCGCTGTGCAGGATATATGCCCGATGAGGGCCAGCCAGCCAGCCCACCTGTTGAGAAGTGTAAAATATGGCGGGCCGCCACAGTCTAGATAATTAATGTGAAACACTGAGACTCAGTGAGTTCGTTTTGCCACTCAGTGGCTGTGAAAAAAAGTGGTGTCATTGCAAACCCCTCTATAAAGTGAATCAAAAATATCAAAACCATTATGTTGCCTCGTGCTTATTGTGCATGGCTCAACAGGTCCATTCCCATCCTGAGATCTAGTAGCTAATCAAATGTTTTCACTCAAGGCATCTCGGCTTCTCCATGGAAACCAGTCCACCCAGTTGATCCTGCAAGCGGCGTTCCCTTTGCAGCAGCAGGGCACCTTCACTGCCACAACCCAACAGCAGCAACAGTTACAACAACAACAACAGTTACAACAACAGCATCAACAACAACAACAGCAGCAGAAGCAGTTACAACAGCAGAAACAGCAACTTCAACAGCAGCAGCAGCAGCAACTGGCTCCTCACAGGACGGATAGTTTGTCTGATCGCTCCTCTACGCAGCCACAGTAGCTGAAGACAATCAGACCTGGAGTGAGCCGAACCCGAGTTACGGGGGTCTAAAGAGGAGTCCTGCAGCACTGAGACCTCAGAGTCTGAGCGGTGATTGGATGGGCAGGCCGGCCGTGGCTTCCCTCCCTTCACTGGGATCTTTTGCTGTTTGCACTTAACTCCTGAGCACCGAGTGCTGCAGAGGACCAGGACGGAGCTTGCTGTGGCTCCGGGGACGAAGCCCTTTCTCCAAGAAAACAGGGAGCCACGACCCCTATGATGGACTCACACCCTCCCCTGTGTGTTTAGTGTGTGTGTGTGTGTGTGTGTGTGTGTGTGTGTGTGTGTGTCACCCTCACAGGATTATTTTATGCGGAGCTCTCCGGTTAATCAAGTTAACGCAGCGAAGCTTCTCTCAAAGCTTCACGGACGACCTGCAGAAACAACCAGAGACTCGCTTGTTCCGGGATGTTTTCTCCTATTCTTGTTTTTACATGTGAAAATAATTATGGGTCAGAAAATATTTTTAAGAATGTGGTATAGATTGAACTTTTACTGTACAGAACATCATGTGTAATATATTATGTAAATACAATGAAAAAGAAAGAACTAATATTTTATATGATGCATGAAATGAAATACGTAGTCTGTTATTTGCAGCTTTGAATATATGTTTTTTTTCTAGTACTCTAAGAAAAAGAAGATCTTAAGTGGCTGATATTTTCACAGACTGATGCGTTTGCGTATCTGCATAGCAGACGATGCTGCTCGTTGTGTCACAGTTTGTTTAATCCATGAACCATATTTTCACAGAATTTCATAAATTTATCAAAAAAAGTATTTTTAAAGCTTTTTAAGATGTGCTTAAAGTCGGCACACTAAATTCTACTTGAGTTGTGACTGAACTAAAGACTGCCAAGGTTAAGCTACATGTGTGCAACAATAAGATCTGCCAACATATTTCTTCATATTTCTTCATTTTTATCACAGAGGTCCCGCCATTTCAGAGCCATGCACGATGTCTGTATGGCTCCTTATCCTATAGATATTTATTAAAATATATTGAGATATAACATCAGACCTGTTAAACTGTGGCTAATATTCTCAGACTAATCTTGAGTTAACTGATTTGTGTTAGCACGGGGCTAATCAAACAATGTCCTCATTGGTAGTCAGAGCATCCATCCAGTCTTTAGCCTTTAGTGTTTATCTGGGTCAACAGGGTGAGGAGAGCAGCCCAGACGTCCTCCTCCAGTCGGTCCCCAACCACCTTAACTAGCTCTCGTCTCGACACAGAGGTCCCCTCATATCTCTGAACCAGCTGTGAACCAAACACACCAGCAACATTATCACCTTTAGTTTAAAGTGGCAACAGACAACTTTTCTACGGAACCAACATGGCGGCTCGTTTGGAAACTTTCTTCTCTTATATCACGAAAATAGTTCACTGAAATGTCTGAAAACATTTTATATTGGAAATAAGCCATGCAGCTTCTGAATCTGTCTTTATTTTAGAGTTTCCAGAGGCGGTGAGTCACGCTGGGCTCCCCTGATTTGCATAAAGTAGCCTAGACCTCAACTTTATGCTTTGAGTGGCCAACGTGAAGAATGTATTGCTGCACGGCTGCTTACATAGACAATGAATGGGAAGCGTGGAAAGGACGGAGCCTGTGGACACGTACCATGAGAGGGGGCAGCCCTTTCTCAAAACTGACTGATCCTACTAGCAACTAGACAATAAAGTCCTGTTATGGTATGCATCCACACGCTCCGTCCTTTCCACGCTTCCCATGTATTGTCCATGTAAGCAGCCGTGCAATGCATTCTGGTAGCGCGGCGGCATGATTTGAGAGATGGCCGCTTCTCATTTGCATAAAGTTGAGGTCTAGGCTACTTTATGCAAATCAGGGGTATTGGGCGCGACTCACCGCCGGTCTGGAAACTCCCTAGAAACTTTAAACTAACAGTTGTCGAACTAAAATAAAGACAGATTCAGCAACTGCATGGATTATTTCTCACATAAAATGTTTTCGGAAACACATTTCGCTGTTATAAGAGAAGAAAGTTTCCAAACAAGCCGCCATGTTGGTTACGGTTTGAAAGCTGGGAGTAGCAGCCCACGAGGGAAAGTGTTCGTCCAATCAATCTGGTTCGAGTGTCTTGTGTCTAGTGGCAGCCCATCAAGCGTCCAATGCTGGGAAGCGACGCAATCTCTCCTGATTAAAAAAACACCATGTGGACATGTATCATTACTGGGACATGATTTTAGTCCTCTGGGTATGGCAGAAAGCATCTTTATGATCCATGGCACCGTCACAAGGTGTGTTTTGGATTTGACTATTTCTGCTCCAGTAAATCCTGCAAGAAAACTTTATGAAATGAAAAAGAAATCGAAAAGCCATGAAAGAAATTAATGGCAACAAATGATACACAACCCTCCCCCTTTTCTGCCCCCCACTAATAATTTTCATACAGTCCCTAAATACCTGCTTCTATAAAGACATCATCTAGTTGAGAGTATATAGACCTGATAGTCTGGTCCTCTTCTTCTTTAAAACCAGTTAATATATTTAAATAAGACACAACACTTAGAACCCTGTAGAGTGGACTTGGCCCTGTGCTACATGCAAACAGCACTCTGGATTATGATATATATAACTGGTGCAATATACCTACAACAAGAATGTAATTAAATATCATTAACACAAGTATTTTGCATGAGACGTGTGGCTGTGAGAGACTTTGCACAATGTATGATAGGAAATAAAGCAGTAAATAAGAGAAGTAAATTATTTTTCTATTACCGGAATAGACCTCATTGCATAAATAACATGGAACCGAGTAACGGCACTGCTTTTAAACACGAAGGATGTAAACGAACTGTGACATATACACACAAAGACTGTTGAACCTGATGGTTATAAAAAAAGACTTTTTAAAAGTTATTTTTCCTTCATGCTGGAAATAAAGATAAGTTATAAGTCGGGTCATCGCCAAGGCACAAAAAAAAAAAAAAACATGAGGGAAAATGTTTTGTTATCCAAAGAGAGGGGATCCCCAAATAGATAACAAGGACACAGTGCATTGTGTTTAATGTCGTGTAGTTCTGATGTACACACTAGAAACTCTGAATGTCTTATCAGTGTTTTTCAGTTCATATTTGTGTGACGTTATTGTTTGGCTCATGAAATATACTGCTGCAGTACAAAATGGCAAAAAAAATCCCATATATATGGTCACACCTGAATCCGTGATGTCAGGAGGATGATGACACACTTTGCTCTGACATCACTGATTCAGCCCAAATGCTGGATATCGTTTGAGGGCCATTCTGCCAAATCGGTGCCTTTTCTGTCCCCATGACATTACATGCATAAATATGAGGGCTGTCAATCGATTAAAATAGTTAATCAAGATTAATCGCACATTTTTTTTTATCTGTTCAAAATGTACCTTAAAGGGAGATTTGCCAAGTGTTTAATACTCTTATCAACATGGGAGTGAACAAATATGCTGCTTTATGCAAATGTATGTATATATTTATTATTGGAAATCAATTAACAACACGAAACAATGACAGATAATGTCCAGAAACCCTCACAGGTACTGCATTTAGCATAAAAAATATGCTCAAATCATGACTTGCCCCAAACTGCATGTGATTATCATAAAGTGGGCATGTCTGTAAAGGGGAGACTCGTGGGTACCCATAGAACCCATTTACATTCACATATCTGGAGGTCAGAGGTCAAGGGAACCCTTTGAAAATGGCCATGACAGTTTTTCCTCGCCAAAATTTAGTGCAAGTTTGGAGCGTCAGTCTCAACGTCCTGTTTCCTAAATTATTTCTTAGATGTTATGTTTTTTGTTTAAAGATAGTTTTAGTAAACCACTTGAAGGTGCTAAATGTTCTCATGCTATTAGCATTAATGCCAATGTAGCCACATTACATGTATTTGCTAATGCTGAGCTAAATACTCAATCATGTTACTTTCAGTCCTGTTACTTTATGAACCATCTTCCATTCAGAAAATTCATGTAATAAATACATGAATAGCCTGAAATTGATCATTACACATTTTAAATTGTTAAAAAATATGTTATTAGATACAGTGCTGAAAAAAAATAGAATTTAAGTTTAATCTTGAAAAGTTACAACATGCAAATGGCACCGATTTGGCTGAATGGCCTTTAAAATGTTTGGTACCACTTTCCAATAAAGTCACAACTTATTTTCCTATTTAAAGGATGGCCTTATTAAGTAGTGGTACCAAATGTTTGATATGTTTCCCAATACTATAAGTGACTTTCTGTACCATAGTATGCTGCACTGCAGATTTTACCCCTGAAATGTTAAAATGTTCATTTTATATTCTGATGCTGCGGCGCCACCTGCAGTCAAGTTTAAGTGAAGCTTTTGACCGGAAATACATTTTTATTTCAGACATTACATTCTCAGAAATGATGTGAAATAGGCCCGTACCTTCTCAATAAACAATCACTCACTGCACTGCATTATAATTAATTTAATTAATGCTGCCCTGTGTTTTATTTCTTGAGCCAAACCATCATAAATTAAAACAAAACCTTTTAAAGGCAAAAGTATCAACCGTTTGCTCCCCTTCAATTTGAAAATAAACCTGTAATGAAAAGTCTGTTGTTTTTACTTTTATTTGCTTGAGTTACACTTTATAATAACCATCATTAGTTAATAGTGAATTGATATTTAATTAAACTTTGGTTATTATATATATTATTTTACTGTTATCAAACAATGAAATGATTATTTAAGGTTTACAAACATTTGGTAATCATTAAATACTTAATATAGTACATAAAATGTGTGCAACAATAAACTGTTAATAGTTTACTATTGTAATCAGAATGTAATTGTTATCTTATATTGTCTATCAGCTATACAATATATAATATAATTACATATATATTTTATTAAAATATATCTAATTTATTATAATACATATATGATACATATATGTATTATAATATATATTACACAAAATAAATATATATTCATATTAGATATATATAAACTAATGATATAACACAAATTATAGCATTAATAATTAGTAAACATGATTCATTCTAATTTCATTAACAGTAAAATAACTTAACTAAATATATATTTATTTATATATATAGATCATATATAGATCATGTATATTTATATAATATATATATTATATACTGTATATATTCATATATATATTTATTTTATATATATTCTTATTAGATATATTATTTTATAAAAACTAATGATAGGATAACACAAATTATAGCATTACTAATAATTAGTAAATATGATTCATTATTTGTTTTGTTAACAGTAAAATAACTCAAGTTTAATGTGTCCACTCGGCTCAAATCAGAACAAATGACTGGTTCAGAAATCAGACAACACATGAAACATTTTTATTGAGCATTTTTCGATTTATAGGCATTTCAACCGACCTGTATCACAAACAGAAGTATTTCACAGCCTGTCAAATATTGACAATGCAGCTTTTAGCCTTTAAAAAATATATTTCCATTCCTGGTTTATGGTGACCTCTCCCACCTCCCACCCGCTTTCTGTTTCTACAGTACATGACCTTTAAAAAGGAAAGAAAAGGACGCTAAATAAATAGAAGATACCACTTTAAATAAAAAGGTGAAACGTTGGCTTGATTTACGTTGCCGTGTTCAGGTGTCGCTGTCACTACAACACAGCTGCTTATAGCAATAAGGAGTGACTTATTCTGGAAGTTTTAGCAGGAAAGATTATATGTTTGTTATTGTACCTGATGTAATCATTGATTTTGTGATAGAGGCAGTGAGGATCGTACATAATGGCATTAATCACTGAGGAAGAGTTAACGTGTGGGAGGATCTGTGGAGGTGATAACTGGCCTCTCTTCAGCTACGATCCACGTTTTGTTCACTATCGGCACCTGGAACTGGAAGCAGGAGACGTGAAGTACCCCGATCAATATCTCCAATGTGTGATTAGCATTTTGAAGAGGTGCACATAAGCTATTTTAAAGCTGTGGTGTAGCTCTCTGTAGCACTGTACCTATACAGGTAGTAACATCATCATAGGTATGGCGACACCTGGACGCAGAGATATTCTAGTGGTTCAGGTCTCTTTAAAAGATGTGGAACAGAAGATTAACTGAGGGAATAAAATCTTAACTTAAATCAAATCTCAAAAACTGTTTCTTAAAGGGATAGTTTGGATTTTTTTGTGGGGTTTTATGAGGTACTTATTCATAGCCACAATTGATGATATCACTTTAAGTGTACACTATATTTAGAATATTTTCACCAGTTTATTTTGCCGTCAGACAGCCCTTTCTGATGGGGAACTGAAGCCGTTATCTCTGCTCTCTCCAAAGCCACCAGACTCCATTGACAAAAACAGTAATTTTACCTTGCAGAATATGAGAGTTTCTGGTCTACCGCTGCCTTGATTGGTTAGTTTGTTTGTGTTATTGTGTGACTTTGGCAGCGGTAGACCAGCAACTCCTGTGTTCTGAGAGGTAAAATTACTGTTTTTCCAATGGAGTTTGGTGGCTTTGAAGAGAGCATAGATAACGGCTTCAGTTCCCAGCCAGAAAGGGCTGTCTGACCACAAGGTAAACTGGTGAAAATATTCAAAATATAGCGTACACTTAAACTGATATTGATGTTTTTAGGTGTCTGGTACTCCTCTCTGTTTCTTCCAACTGGGGGTGTGCCTACACTGACTATGGAGAAGTACCTCATACAAACCCCCACTTCTATACATCCAAACTATCCCTTTAATTATGTGCTGTTGGTTCTGTTTCTAGTGCACAATGGGAAATTAAAATTTTACATAAAGTAGGCCCGTTATTATGTGGTTTTGATGCATCATGGCAGAAAATATCACCCAGAGAGGAAGATGGAAATAAAGCCACTCGGTCCACAGTTACTAAATCTGTCAACAGTCACCTGACAGCTCATGTCAAATAAACAAAAAAAAATTCAACATTTAAAAACAAAACAAAAAAAAGGCAAAGATATTGAAATGGACTTGGCGTCTAACTGAGGGAAGTACTGCATGTCAGGCTCCTGTTTCTGAACCTCGTAGAGATGGTCGGAGGGCAGCAATCAGTAACACTCCCGTCTCCTGTCTCTCTCACACCTTGTGATGTGAATCCAGCTGTTCTAGAGAGCTACAGTCCGGCCTCCTCTCTCTCCTAGCTAACCTCTGTAACTCTTCTCACTCAGGCTTTTAGGTCATCAGACTTTCTGAAACGTTTCCAGGTCTTTCTGTTCTAAGTTCAATGTGTATCTAACTTCTGTACTTGATAGAGATAAAACATTGACTAGTTGAACACCTCCAACGAGGCTCTGGTGTGCTCTACTCTTTAAACTTTTGTGGAAATACTGTATTATTTAATGGTAACAAAATAATGTTCAACATCCTCCAGAAAAAACCCACCGAGTTACAGACCGCTAGCTAGGAGACGAGGACGGGACTCTGGCGCTCTGTTTAAGCCTGTCGCACCGTCTGTTGGACACACACAGAGTCAAAACTACAGCCTCTCTACAGCAAATTTTACACGTATGTACAGAGAAAACCTGAAAGTCTTTCCAATTAAAATCCAGCGTCTGGCTTGATGAACAGGGCGGAGAAGGCAAACGCCAGAAAAACAATCCCTCCGATGATTGTAACTATGGAAGAAAAACAAGAGAAAACAATCATTTAATTATGGGATGGATTATAAGAAACAACCAACAGGTCAAGGGAAGATTAAACAAGTGTTGGGTCATTCACTATAGTGTGGTTTTTAGGAACATATTTAAAAGAGGAATTAAGTCTAAATGTAATTGATGAAATGTGCACAGACCGCTGATTTGTTGCGTCTTTCTCTGAATTGCAGTTGACTTTGAGCGGCTTTCCAGACAGAAATCTAGATGTACTTCATGTGTCTCCCTGGACAATCTGTCATTAGCACTCATAAACCAAACTGTTGGTGCTCTCAGGGGTAAAACAATGTTTGAGCTGCTCTGGTTGCCATGTTGCTACCACAACACTTACCAGGACAAGTTATGCAAACATTAAAGGATGGATAATAATTTACCACGGCAAACTGAGAGCCTTGGAGCATGTCGCCGGTGTGTCATTAATGCTCAATCATAAAAACTTTAAATTTTAAACTGTCAAGGAGTAGTAGTGGAGCCACCTGAGACAGGACATTGGAGCATCAATCACAATCTACCAGCAGTGGATTAAAAACTCACAAACATGATCTGTTCTAGTCTGAAGTGTCATTAGATCAACATCTGCCAGCACCGGAGAACGATCCACTCCAATCAGATATATAGCAACACTGATGATGATCGGTGCTGGAAAGCATGTTCCTCATGTGTGCCAATTTTAGACAGAGCTCCTGAGGCAATGCTACTTTCAAATTATGCTAGCTTTCCAACATCGTCGACCCTATCTTTAAATCAACATTTGACCAAACAATTTAAAAACATATAAATAACTCTATTAGTATTTTATTACATAAAACTTTATAAAAATAGAACAATTCGTAAATAATTCAATATTGATGAATCCTATAAAAGTTCTTAATCTGTGTGTACGATCACATCAAGATCTCATCTGTGTCTACATAGATAGATTTACTTTATTGATCCCAAATTGTGAAATTACAAATGTTACAAACAAATGAAATCAAAATGTTTTTTTATGCTGCAATGATTAATCAATTAGTTGTCAATTCTTAAATTAATTGCCAACTATTTTGATAATCGATTATTCGGCTTGAGGTCTAAATTCTCTGATTGCAGCTTCTTAAATGTGAATATTTTCTGGTTTCTTTCCTCCTCTATGACAGTAAACTGAATATCTTTGAGTTGTGGACAAAGTAAGACATTTGAGGACATCATCTTGGGCTTTGAGAAATACTGATCGACGTTTTTCACCATTTTCTGACATTTTCTAGAAAATAATAGTTAGTTGCAGCCCTAATTCACTGTGTATTCAAGTAACTTGCTTCTTCAACAAATATAATTAGATTATAGAACATTTTAAAGCTGTAAACATGAAAATAGATCGAACAAATCTGCTATTAAAAACATTAAAAAAAAACAAAAAAAACACACGATCTCACCTGTTCTGACGGATATTTTCTGGGCGATCATCCTCCCTCCTATCACAGCCAGTCCTGTACACATACAGTGTCCAAGTGTGCCACCCACCGCAACTCCAAATGGATCCTGGGAAGTTAAAAAAAAAGGGCCTTTCATGTTGATGTTAAAGGAAATTATACATTGCCTTTCCTAAATATGTAATTACTTTTGTTGTTTGTGGCACGGCTCAAAAAGATAAACAAAGGATTTGTTTTGCACTGCGGCCCCCCGAGGTGAAACTACAGACACGTTGTATATCATAAGATATATTATATAAATGTATTAAAACACACAGAGTGAATGTAACAAACCTCCCGCGCAGCCAGAATAATGGTGGTGAGCTGCGAGCGGTCCCCCCACTCTGCGAGGAAGGTGAGGGTGAGAGCCTGGATGAAGATGGGTGAGATGAAGCTGTGCCACTTTCCCTGAGGCATCGCCGTCCCTGATCCAGCCTCCACATCTGGAGCCCCGTTAACCAGCTTGGACCGCTGGAGCTGCACATACACAACATGAGACAAGGTGCTTTTACTAAAACACTGGATGTAACGCTTCATTTACATATTTAAATATGGGAGTATTTTCATAATTGTATTATGTTTCACTCTCTTACAGTACCTGCCTCTAGACATGTGGAAAAGTGAAGATTCACCTCCTTACAGGAAATGCTTCAACAGTTGCACTTCAAATGATGCAATTTCAGACGAGTACAAGGTTCAGAGATGAGATCATACATAACCGGTAGGATTCCCAAGATAATCTGAAGCATTTATGACCGCAGATCAGTTGGTCGGGTCATGTGATGTAAGGCAGACTTCATTTTAACCTATAAAAGCTGTGGTTGGAACTAGAGTTGCAACGATTAATCAAAGTCAACTGTTAAACTATTTTGATAATCAATTTATCAGTTTGAATATTTTTTAAGAAGAAAAAAAAGTCAAAATTCTCTATTTGCAGCTTCTTAAATGTGAATATTTTCTGGTTTCTTTTCGACTCTATGACAGTAAACTGAATATCTTTGAGTCGTGGACAAAACAAGACATTTGAGGACGTCATCTTGGGCTTTGGGAAACACTTTTTTTATGTTAAATGCAGTACCTGTGAGGGTTTCTGGACAATATTTTGTCATTGTTTTGTGTTGTTAATGGATTTCCAATAATAAATATATACATACATTTGCATAAAGCAGCATATTTGCCCACTCTCATGTTGATAAGAGTATTAAATACTTGACAAATCTCTCTTCAAGGGCCATTTTGAACAGATAAAAAATGTGCGATTAATCACGATTAACTATTTTAATCGATTGACAGCCCCAATTTGCAAGTACAACATTATCTTAAACACCATGACAGAGTTTTCCCGATGATACAGCCACGTCTACCGTGTGGGTCGGTGAGTAAGAGAACCAGTACCCACACTGAAGCTGTTTATGTGGCTGCTTATATAAATCATGTATGTTTACTTATTAGTAAGAACTTATCTTCACTCTGGAGTTGTACTACTTGGGGGAGTGTTAAGAGTGTCTTTCTAGGTCTTAAAAGTAAAAAGTTGTCTCACCTCTTCATCTTTCTTCTTGATCTCTGCCTGCACCTCTTCCAGCTCCTCCTGGCCTTCATCCGGACTCATCCTTAGCCCCTCTCTCAGCATGCGCACACCAAAGATGGCGAACAGAGCAGTGGACACGTAGTAAGTGTAGATTCTAGGGATGATGGTGGTGGCGTAGCCAAACAGCACTGGTGGAGGGGTGGAGAGACAACAACAATTACATCAGTATCACTCAGCAAAAGAGATGGAGGGATAACTCCAAAAAACATCCACTTCTACTAACCAGAGAGACAAGTCATGAGTCCCAGTGCCAGCATGGCACCTGCCAGCACTGTGAGCCGGTTGTAACGCATGGCCATGATGGCTGCGATGAAAAAGGTCTTATCTCCCAACTCAGAGACGATGATGACAGAGATGGAGGCCACGAAGGCGTGGATGAAACCCAGGTCTGCTTTACTGGGGTCATTTTCAGAGATCAGTGGGCCAATTGGATGGGGACTAGAGGCTTTCTGCAAAGAAAAGTAACACAGAGACAGTTAAGTTACACTTACACAGCTTTAAGAACATTAGTAAAAATGTAAACAAAGCTGGTAACGCTTGTGGCTCGCTTATAATAACACAACCCTCGTCTGCCATCTTATCTTAAAGGGGACATATTATAAAAAAGTGAGATTTTCATGTTTTTTATTATAAAGCAGGCTTAAGTGCTATATAAATACTGTGAAAGTATTGAAATGCTCAATCCACAGGGAAACACACACAGCCCATATTAAGAAACTCTGCATTTGAAACAAGCTGTCAGGATTTCTGTCCATTTGTGATGTCACAAATATACAATATTTACGCAGCTTTAAACACAAACATTCTAAATGTGTCCCGGTTTATTCCTGGTTGCAGTGTATGTGAATGTCATCAACTGACAGGAAGTACACATGGACCCAAGCTGTTGCCAGGCAACGCAATTCTGTTGCAATTTTGTTGCAATTCCGTTGAAATGCACTAAAACGGAACGTTTTAGACAGAAGGTAAATACAGCATATTCAGGCCGAGAGGAAAATAAAGTTTTTTTTGAACATTACAGCATGTAAACATGTTCTAGTAGAAACAAAAAATACAAGTAGGAACCTGAAAACGAGCATGACATGGGACCTTAAAGTTACACACAGTTTATAATAAAAGTCTAAATTGTACATGTCTGTCCAGCTTTAAAAGTCCCATATTGTGCTAATTTTCAGGTTCATACTTGTATTTCATGTTTCTACTACAACATGTTTACATGCTGTAATGTTAAAAAAACCCCATCTATTTTCCTCGTACTGTCTGCTTGAATATACCTGTATTTACCCTCTGTCTGAAACGCTCCGTTTTAGTGCATTTCAATGGAATTGCGTTGCCTGGCAACAGCTTGGGTCCATGTGTACTTCCTGTCAGCTGATGTTATTCAAATACACTGCAACCTGGAAATAAACTGGGACACATTTAGAATGTTAACATTTAAAACTGTGTGATGGTCTATATATATTGTATATTTGTGACATCACAAATGGACAGAAATCCTATAACGGCTTGTTTCAAACGCACAATTTGTGAATACGGGCTGTGTGTGTATTTCTCCGTATATTGAGCGTTTTGATAATTTAACAGTATTTATATAGCACTTAAACCTGCTTTATAATATGGAGAGACATGACAATCTCATTTTTCACTATGGGACCTTAAAGTAAAAGTACAAAAGTATTAGCCTCAAAATCAATATCTATCTATCCATTACATCATAATTTATTTGTTGACTATAAATAAAAGGTATCAATTGCATGTAGTGGAGTAATAAGTACAATATTTCCCTCCGAGATGTAGGAGAGTAGCATTATAAAGTACCTCAGAATCGAGGTACTTGTACTTGTTACTGACTTAAATGACCTGTACAACAATGTGTGCATGTCTGTCCAGCTTTAAGAACATTAGTAAACATGTAAACAAAGCTGGTAACGCCGACGTGGCTCACTATGATAACACACAACCTCCTCTGCCATCTTATGTGAACATCTGCTTTGTCATATCTGGGATAACTTCCCCCTCTGGATGTTTTAACTTCACCCCCTGCAGCTCCACCCGGAACACACAGCTATCTCAGCTAGCATGTTAGCTAGGGGAAGCTAGCTAGCAAAACAGCTGTATAAAACAACAACAACGTGGCTTCCTACCAACAACAATAGCAGGTTGAATGGTTAAATAATGAAGTTAAAGATGTTAACCTCTGGTTGTGGTTGTTCTGGAGCCGGTTTGTGCTCCTCTGGAACAGCAGTAACTCCAACCGACAACAACAGCACGGAGAGCAGACAGAAGGAGAGCAGCGAGACGGGCAGCCGGCGGTCTGTTAGGGGCTTCATGACTCCTATATAATACTGACCGGAGACGGTTTACAGGTTAATTATGCTCTATGATCACTTTATATCATCCGCTACGACACTGGCTAACTTCATATTAGCCACCGAGCTGCTAGCTGCTCAGCTATTGAGGAACTCCTCGGTGATACACGTCACGATCACACCGACAGAGAGAGGACCGAGGAGCAGACCGGGGGAGGGGAGGTATAGAACGAGCCGGTTCATTGAACCGGCTCTTTGAACTGGCTCTTTTAAGTGAACCATGAGAGCCGGCTCCCGTCCGAGAGCCGTTTTTTTTGTTTTTGTTTTTTCTTTAATTAATTCAAGGCACTATGATAGGACTATCTTCTCCGCAACATGGGCATTCCATGCACTGACTGTGACTGAATATTGTGTTAATTCTTAGATAACGTTTCTGATAAAATCAATTCTTCTTGTCAGAGAGGAGAAAATGGGATTGTTTAGAGGATAAACTCCAAAAAGAAATTCTTCTTCTCGCAATTAGTGATGTGTCGGTCGCGAACGAGCTGGATCAAAGCGTCGGTTCTTTTAAGTGAACAATGGGAGCCGGCTCCCGTCCGAGAGACGTTTTTTTCTTTTTTCTATTAATTCAAGGCAGTATGACCATGGATGTATTAAAAGAACTGGATACAGAGTTGGAGGCGGGGCTCCGGTCATTCCTATGAGAGTTGCTCATTGGGGCATGAAGCCTAATGGTACGTGTCCACAGGCTCTGTGCTTTCCACGCTTCCCATTCATTGTCTATGTAAGCAGCCGTGCAATGCATTCTGGTAGCCTGGCGTCGCGATTCGAGAAACGGAGTGTCACAACGCCTGCTCCTTATTTGCATAAAATTGAGGGCTAGTCTACTTTATGCAAATCACGGGCGTCCGACGCGACTCGCCACCTCTCGAAACTCCCGAGAATCTTTTAAAATAAACGTTGTTGATCCAAAATAACGACAGATTCAGCATTTGCATGGTTCATTTCTCGCCTCAAATGTTTTCAGAAACACATTTCTTGGTGAACTATTTTCATGAAATAAGAGAAGAAAGTTTCCAAACAAGCCTCTGTACTGTTTCCGGTTTCAAAGCTGGGAGCAGCAGCCCACGGAGGAAAAGCCTTTGTCCAATCAGGTGGGGACAGCCTGTGTCTAGTGACATCCCACCAAGCGTCCAATGTTGGGAAGCAAGGCGTTCCCTCGCGATAAAAACGCCCCTGTGGACACGTACCATCACTGAATGTTGTGTTATTAACGTCCGTGCGACCAATCAGGTGATGACAGACAAGGATCATACCATCAAGCAGGAAGTGGCAGAGAGGGGCGGCGCGCGAATAGCAGACAAGATGAGTGACAGTCGGAAACAAAGCAGCATGTAAAATTATGATATTTTGGAAATTATAAGGTTTAGTATAATTGTATTGAATAATTTAAGTGATATATGTGTACACATACTAATCATAGGTCAAAACAGCGCCAAAATTGGCTGAATTATAAAAATGCAGAAGTGGTAAAAACGAAGAGCCGTTTGGGAGCCAAAAGAGCCGGATCTTCTTGGTGAGCTGAGCCAAATGATCTGGATCACTAAAAAGAGCCGGAATTCCCATCACTACGTCAGACGGGGGGGCGGGAGGGAGGTTGAAAGTGCTGCTGCGTTCAGGGACCAACCGAGAGAGATGATTGGACCGTTAACAGGATGGCGTAGAATTCAAGGGTGACGTAGGCACAGAGCAGCTCAGTGATTGGACAGTCTGCCCGTCGGTAAAGTGAATGTAGTTGAGGATGTGTTCAGTTCTTGAAAGACATACAAGGGGGAAAAAAAATCAAGTTATCATGATAGGTTGTCACTACAAGTCATAAATAATAAACTAATTCAAATTATACACTAATTCAGATTTTTTGCTTCGAATTCTGAATTATATTTATATTACATCTATATTAAGACAGATAAATACTTTAAGTGTCATTAGTTAATCATATCATCAATCTGGTGTACACTGTTACCTTGAATATTTTGTCTTCATATATTGTTGTTCTTTAGTTTGTGTTTCTACTTTTTTTATTTCTTTTCTTTTCTCTAAATTTATCCATTTAGCAGGTACGATTAATTGCAATGAACATTATGATCCAACATATATTTTCTGCAAATACAAAAAAAGGAAAAAAGTAATAATAAAAAAATAAGAATACAGAGAGTAAATTAAACATGAAACAGATTCCACTCTCATGATCAGTCTTCCTTTTTATTGGGTATAAGTGTAGTATTTAATTAATTCAAGTTGCTTACAAATTCAACAAGAAATTTCATTGATGCAGTCTATCCAAAAATAATGACAATGACTGTAGGTCTGCAAGTTACATATGAGGAGATCCTGAAGAGAACATTTTATATGTTGCTATAACAAGAAAAAATACTCGGACAATTTCTCAAAAAAACTAATTTTAACAACATAATTTATCTTGTGTGTAGGTTATAACAAGATAAGTTTGTATGTTATAATAGAGAAAATGTGTCATTATTCATACATGAATGTACCTTATTATAACAAAAACGATATCTTGTAATATACAAGTGATTTGTGACATTCCTCATGTCTTCCCATCAGTCTATTAGACACAGCTCACCTCTCACCTGGAGAGACGGATGTTTCTGCAGCTCTGCCGTGCCTCACATGTCGTCCTATCGGCTGATGAGCAGCTTCACTTGGTCGAGAGCACCTTGTCAATCAACACTGAGAGGGATGTGAGTTTTACTCCCACACCTTCAGATCCTCAGACGTCTCTGACATTTTTCAAGGTCTTTATAGTTCCCAAAAACAGGAACACAAAATGGCAACTATTCACAGCACAAAAGGTATAAATGCTTTTCTGTGTCTTGGGTATGACTCATATTTGCTGATATAAAGCTCGTGACAAAGCTGTGCTGCCAGGGCCTGGTTGAAGAGCACATAAAGGACAACGAGCCACCAGGTGAGAGACAGACCTCCGAAAACCAAACTCAGTGAGACGTAAATCAGCAGCTCAGCGAAGTAATGTGGGCACGACACCAGCTCAAACCAGCCGCCCTCCGGCGCTCTGTGAGCCAGCGTCTCCACTGCTCCTGAAAGACAACAAACAGAAATACATCAGACCCCATTCTTCAAAAAAACACCTGAACTATCGCTTTAAGCAAAGACAGCTGACCTGTCTTTCCAGTGCGAAGCCTGGCCAGCAGGACTATGGACTGATGCTGTATCAGTGAGGCCCCGATGAAAAGTGCACTTCCAGCCACATGAAACCAGTCCAGCTGAGAGAGGAGGGTTCCAGTCCCTAAACAGAACATCACAAAACATCAACATCACAAAGCAGAACCAGTGAATAGCAGACATAGAGAGGAGTGATTTCAGTTTAACCTTTTCCCAGACGATCTGAGCAGAGCACCGTCAACCCCAGTACGATGTAATAGCACACGCCGAATACATACTGCACCAAATGTAAGGCTCCATCAGAGAAAACGCTGACAAAGAGGCACTCCAGCAGCCTCCTGAGGGAGTGGACGCAGAGCAGCAGCAGTACCAGCAGAGTAGACAGCTGTGGGACTACAGACAGTGTTAATACCAGTAGTACCAGTGTGACTCAAACAGGAAAAACACAAGCTTTAAATAAAAGAGCCTACCGTGACTGTCGGTGCTCGGTACACCTGTCAAAATGTCTAATATTCCAGTCAGCCATGACGGTAATGACTGATGCTGAAATATCAAGTTCAGGTAGACGGTCAGAAGAAGACCATTCCAGCCGACAGAGATGGCATAGAAGTGCCAGAACCACCTGACAGGAGACAAAAGTAGCTCAAGTTACTATACATTTTTTTTTTTTTACACAAAACTTTATTTCGCAAAAAAATGCACATAACATACCTGGCACAAACAAGTACACGACACAATACAGGAGAGCTGATAACAACAACAAAAAAAGTACATACATATAACAAAAATATTAAGGAATGAATAAAATATAACAATGCAATGAGAGAATAAAAAATAATAATATAAAAAATAAATATTCTAAATAAGTTAAGAATTAAATAGTTATAATAATAATAATAATAATCATAATAATCATAATCCTAATCATAATAACAAATAAATTATAAATATATTTAAATAAAAAATAATACATAGGCATAATAATAATAATAATAATAATACAAAAATAATAAATAAATAAGAACAGACATTAGAAAAGGGCAATCAATTTCACTTCAGGGGGTTTCATGCTCTATGTTTCTGTAATATTGTCAGAACCTGTTAAGCATTGAATTAAATTATATATTAAAAAAAGGAAAAAGAGTTGTGAGCCTAACAATTTCAGTTTATGAATGATTAATAAAAAATAAAATAAAAACAACATAGTTTAGAGATGTGTTACTCATATTGTCATTACAAATTACATTACATTACATAACAAATTCTAGAGTTCTAGAGTGAGTAACATTATTGGTATTGAAAACATGATAATTTAAATATGACCAATTTTACACTGAAATAATAAATTAATATTATGATTGTTGTGTGTAACTGTTACAACTAAATTAGCAGCTACACATTTGATTTTTAAGGTGTAAACAATTAAATGAACCCCTAAAAGATCAGCGAATTATATTATAAATGTGTAAATTATATACACAAGATATAACTTCATTATATTACAGTTAATCACGTTAGTCTAGGTGGTTTCCTGAATGCCAGTCTTTATTATTACCTCTTCGGGACGTCAAACAGTCGCAGTCTGTCATCTCGTTTGAGGGTTTGTTTTGTTTTTCCGTATCGAATCAGATCCTGAAATAACACGTAAACACGACGGGTTTCATGTCTCGGAGAGATCTTGTGAACACAGAAAGCTAAAAGGAAACATAAAGCCAGAAAAGACCATAAAACATCAGTAAAGCTCAAACTAACTGAGCTCAGACTCATATTACAGCTCCAACCGCTTCCGGTTGTCTGGACAATGTTTTGTGTGACGCTGAAAAGAGACCGACGGGAAACGGTCTCAATAGTTCCGGATAGAATTTATTTATTTTATTTATTTATTTAGTTTTTTTTACCACAAGGAAAATATACAAAACAATACAGGGAATTAATATTCAGAGACGAAAGATCGAATTCAATCAATAATGGTGGAAATTATGCTACAACACAATCGAACACAAACAATAAACAATAGAGACACCATTACACTGTATGGAAGAGGATTAGTGCCACACAAAAAAAATATTTAAAAGTCAGAACTCAAGTAATTTATTTCAAATGTAACCTAATCCTCTTTGATAATGATGAAAATAAAGAGAGAACAAAAGATTATTTAAAAAAAAGAAACAATCAGGCAAACAGATGAAGAGCATAAGCCTTTAAGATACATTGAAAAAATAAGAGATATGGGTGTATATACATGTTTAGCCTTTCTATTAATTTTTATCAAATATTTCAGCGACTTAAAGTAGTTGGCAAATTATATATTATATAGGCCTATGAACATGGTGAAAGAGGGAGTATTGCCTTTCCACTTACAAGTATGGATATGATATTTACCCAAAATAATCACAAGATTAACATCACAATATCTGAAATGTTTGCATCCAAGTTCTCAAAAATAAATTATATCATTGTAAGTAAATTACAGTATATTATCTATTTTTATCGACAACCAACTATGAATATCAGACCAAAACAAATTAACGTATGAACTAAAAAAAGGTCAACTGTTTCAGCTTCTGAAGAACAAAAGCTGCAAGAATCCACTTCAAATTCAAATCTTTTGTTTAGAAAATCACTAACAGCGTAAATAGCTGATACTGTTTTAAAATGTATTTCTTTCTTTGACTTTAGGAGCAATACGACATGATAGATAAAGTTCTTGATGAAATTGTTGGCAGTGTAATAATTTAATCATAATAATTTAATTGTTTGCCAGGTAATTGTGTGAAATACGTTATAATCAGCATCTACAAGAAGAGCTTTTATTCAGACTTAGTAAACAGTCAATGTGGTTAAATGGTGCAGCAGCAGGGGGAGCACCTGAATCTCACCACAAAACATGTGGAGCCAACATGAGAGCGTGGACCATCCAGTCAGATGTACCAAAACTCTGCAGATAAAGGAAATACTCATTTTATCTTGTTTTGTTTATGTAATACTTTAGTAGCTATTCATCTAACAAAACATTCATGTCCATGCCTCTCTAAAATTGCATCAGTTTGACTTTGAACATACAAAGTTAAATGCAGTAGTGGAATAAGTAATCATATTGTGGCTGCAGTTAATGATTATTTTCATTGTCAAATTAATTTATTGGTAAAAAAACAAACAAATAAACACCCATTAGAATTTTTCAAAGTTGACATATTCAAATTGTTTGTTTTGTCCAACCAAGAGTCCAAAACCCAAAGATATTAGGTGTAATATCATAAAGTAAAAGCAATAAAAGCAGCAAATATTCACATTTAAGATGCAGGAATAAGCTTGATCAATGACTTGAACAGAAAAATTAAATAATATTTTGTCTACTGAATGATTAGTTTTTTTCTGCTTATTTTGTGTGCTTTTTGTTGTAAATTTTTTTAATATATTTTTTCTAAATTATATTAGTTAGTTTTTTGTTTAATTTTTCCTTTTTTGTTATTGTTTGTTTTTTTCCTTCTGTTGAGGTTGTATAAGACTGGTTTCTTGACTTCTCCTGATATTTCTATTTTTTTTTCATTATTTGGATTTTATGAGGTCTTGTGTGTGCAAATACAATAGAAAAAGATTATAATATATAAAAATATAATTACTGATGAATTAACACGAAAGCTGCATTTTAATGGCGTAACTGGTGGAATTTGAACTACTTTATATGCTGTTGGGTTGTTAAATCTAAAGCAATGAATTGTACCTTATAAGTTCATCATGTTTTGTATGTAAAGCCTTTATATATCTGTGATGTATCTTGTTAACTACAGATAAATGTAGCCTATCGATAAATGTGGAGTAAAAAGAACAATATTTCCCTCTGAGATGTAGCGGAGTAGAAGTAGAAAGGAAGGTGCATTTATGTTTTATTTGAAAGTTATTGTTCAAAGCAATTCCCTGGATTCAAAATCTTCATCAGTTCATCATACTTTGATCTTCATCACAGTGTTGATGTTGACCGACCTCGTGGCCTTGCTACTTCACTCATGCTCGATTTTTTGCTGAGCTTTCCTCTCAAAGTTCCCTCTCTGTGAGTTCCTCCTCTCCACAAGGCAGTAAAGAGTTGTGTTTGTGTGAAAGACTTGGACTAAAGCCTTTGAGGCGTTAGATTCCAGGATGCCTCTTAGAGGAGCACCGTATCCTGCCTGAGGAAGTGTGTGGACTGTTTCCTGCTTCCCTCCCTTCTCTCTGTCCTCAGTGTCCTCTTTCCTTTTTACTGTGCCAAGAGCGTCGGGACCCCATTTAGGCCCCAAAAAGAGTGCAGTTAAGCTGGTGCTCCATGAAAAGAGATTTGTGTTGCAGAACATTCAAATCACTATGTACAGATTCAGACAAAGTCAGGGGAAAGTAGCACACAGACAGACTGTTGACTACTCGTCCCCCTTTGTTTCTTATACACTGGACATAATCTGGCAAACCCCCAAAAAATCCTGTCGAAAATTAAGTATATAAATACATTTCTTATTGTTTATAATTTGGATAGACTCATAGTAATTCCTATATTAATCTAGTCTAATCTACTCCAAACATTTCATCCACTAGAGTAAAAAAAAATTAGTCTATTTAGCTGTGTCCAAAACCTTGTGTTAATTAGGCCAGTTTATATATGATTGTTGAGGTTCTGGTATAATAATGACTCTGTAATAGGAGAACAGAGTTTTTTTTATTACTAACAATGTTTCATGTAAAAACAACATGGCATAAAGATCTTTACATCTGACAAATAGGATCATATGCACACAAAAATGACAATGATATAAAAGGGTAGTGGCTAGAAGGGAGCCAGCAAACTGAGGAAACTCTCGCGAGATTATTAAGATTAGGATAGATCACCGGGCAGCGAGTCTCGCGAGAGTTTTTCGAGCTCGCGACTCAGATTTTCGCAATTTGTGGGCTCCCTTCTAGACGCGATCTATATAAAGATGTGCAGTTTGATATACTGTCTCACTTCAGAGTGATACTATAAACATCCGGGCACGTTGGTAGCCGAACAGCCGCCATGTTGTTTCATACTTCTGATATCGAGAGGAGTGTGAAAGAGAGACATTTGTGAGTATAGCCAAACAAATGCAGCTAGTTTGTATCAAAATATTCTTATGTTTACTTTCATATTTTGGAGACATGGTGAAAGCATTCATTACTAACAAGTTACCGCCGTCGTTTGCTGGCTAGTAAGCAGGTTAGTGTTGTAACGGTAACCTAGCTACCGTTAGCTACCGTTAGCTGGGTTAGGTTAGGTAACCTAGCTACCGTTAGCTAACGTTAATCTTTAGCTAGCTAGCTAAAGCTAAACACTTTTTGAAAATGGTAGTCTCAAAGACATGCGTGGCCCTTCTATACTGACTATTCATTTTTAGTTTAGTTAGTTTACAGAAAAAGAATAAATATACATAAGACATGGGATGAATTAGAATCATGAAAATACAATACAAAACAAAATCAGTGATGAAAATGTTCATATTTGGACTTGAACCTCATGGCAACATTAGACTCTGACTCCCGCTCTTCTGACTGAGCTAACAAACATGATTTTAGGTGGTATCTTGAATTTGTATTTTCTCTTTTAAAAACACGTTTGTGAAGATGGGTGGAGTTGTGTTAAGCATGATTCCAGTATATCATCCAGCTATGATTTTAGCCCCGCCTAAAAAATCCTGAACACAAAACTAATGAAAAACAGTTCAACGGTCTAACTCCACAATCCAGTGCTACAATGTTCACAGCCTTTGCACATGTTTTTAGTAACTATTTTACAACATTTATAATGTGGTTAGAAACAAAACTCTGATTTCCCTTTACACAGCCTTTAAGCATTTTTTTTTAGTACTTTTAAGTGTTTGAGTTGATAAGACTGTTCTGGGTTTTGTCTGCAAAGTTATTACGTCAATGTTAATCACTTTATATCTCTGAATGTAACATTAGGCTGCTGTTACTATAAATTAACTTAGCTTGCATCCGGGCATTTAGGCAAGTAACGTTAGTAGCCTCGTTGCACCATAGGAACCTGACAGCCGCCATGTTCTTTGATATTTTTAATATCAAGATGAGCACAAAAATGAGAGAGTGTTTTTTTGTTTTGTTTTGTTTTTTACATTTATCCTTTGATATTGCAATATATGTTATTAATTGTTTTTTATTTGTTTGTTTGTTTTATTGACACAACAAACATGAACTACTTCTTTATTGTTTTCTTCCATTCACACGCATGTTTTTTTTCAATATCTATATATTGTAATTTGCTTAATGAATTGTATATATGTATATATATGTTTTTGTTTTTATTTTGTTCTTTTTTTAAATTTATATTTATTATTGAATTGCCGCTTTGGCAATATTGTTCACCTGACAGTCATGCCAATAAAGCAAATTGAATTTGAATTGAATTGAATTGAATTGAGTTGAATGCAGCCTAACAAATGCTCCTTGTGTAGCTATTTTGTAATAAAATGTGCTTATGTTGACTTGTTGTTTCACATTTTGGAGCACATGATGGAAAAGCGTCACTAATAAGTTAAAGTTACTGCCATCATTTGCTTGCTAATAAGCAGGTGCTCCATTAAAAATATAACCTAGCTAAAGTTAGTTCATTTTGACTAGCTGCGGGCTAACATAAACCTTTAGCAAGCTATGCTAAACGCCTTTTGGAAATGGTTCAAGTTGTTTAGGTGGAACAGATAGTATTTTTTTAAGTGTTTGAGTTGATAAGGCTGTGTCCCTGGTGGTTTTTGTTTGCAAAATTGTGCGCTGTCTTTTCAGCAAGGTCAACGTTAATCACTTAATATCACTGAATGTAATGCTAGGCATTTATAACTATAAATTGAATTAGCTCCTGCTTCTTATAGAGGCCCTTTCACAGCAGCCATTTTGACATGTAATTACTGGGTAAACACTGGTGTAACTGATAAAATGAATTATGGTGCTGTTATATTTAGTGTAATAGCCATTCCAGTGAGCCAGCATGCACAATACCAGGGTCCTGCCATAATTAATGATATTAATTACACCTGTGTAAACATAGGTGTAATAAATGTTATTAATTACACCTGTTATTACCCTGCAATGACATGTCAAAATGGCTGCCGTGAAAAGGGCCTATTGCGTTAATGACCAGACGGTCGGAACTTTAATTTTGAGTCTTGTTTTTCTTTTTGTCCCTGTTAAATATCGTCCATTCTTTAAACCTACAGACTACTTGTCTGAATGAACACCATTGCTATCATGAATGTTTAAAGAGACGATTTGTTTACTGTTCTGCCATGAAAAAGATTCCAACATTCAAGCCATTCAAGAGTTTTATTTGCCATTGTCACCTATAAGTACATTGGAATTCTGAGCAGTTTACACCGAGTCAGCTTTAAGAAAAGAAAAAGTAGAAAAGGCACAAGGTAATTACAGTACAAAATAAGTAGTACATTCAACTCAACACAATAAATAAATAAATTATTAAAACATAAAACACCCTCAGTGTAGTCAATAAATAAACTAAACTACCCTCTGCATAGGAACGATACCCCCAGAATACAAATATACAGTATAGAGTATATGCTCATGACCATATTAAAAGAACTTTTAGCTCTCATAAAAATATTAAAAAAAAAATTAATATATTACATATACGTTGCGTATTACGTTTACTATATATACATCAAAACATTAATTGGGCATCACATTTTCCCCATGATTTTCCCCCTGTCACATGTGCACCACTGGTTTGAGAGCCACTGGTCTAATCTCAGTGTTTGTCCTATAAACAATCAGCAACAGATCCACAAGTCTCTCTCATGTTTCACTACAAAGTTATACAACTGAAAGAGAGAAATGCTCCTCCCCTGGAGGCTGGCTCAGGACTTGGCTGAAGCGCGTCTCTCCATCCTCAGCAGCAGCTTCACTCCATGGGGAAAACACAGGCGCACTTTACCTACTGTCGATCTGCTGCTGCTGCTGTTTTCATGACTTTGTGGAGGCGCAAACTTTCTCTGGAGTGGAATATAAAACATCAGAAGTTGATGGATTAGCACTGAGCGTGTAGGATTATCAATACTGCAGTGAATCTTTTTTTTTATTGGATGTTCATGAGGACTCTCTGTCCATGTCTTCTGTTGGATGATGGCTTGGGCAGTCTCCGTCATTCCACTGTTTGGCATTATTCTGAAAATCAGTTGTGTTGCTGGTAAGAGAAAACATAAAATACTCATCAAATCTTCTATCTTAATTATTGACTTCAGTTAAATAACAAACCGAAGGAGGAGTTTTGTAATAGAGGCAATAACGTATTCTACCAGATTATTTTTATATCTCTGATAATTTAATGTAGTCCTCAATTGTGACTACGAGGACAGACATACATGGGCTATCTGAGTACTTTTGTGGTTTATGAACAGTTGCATGCGTCTAATAAATTTGAAATGTGAAGACAAAGTATTGTGTGCCAGCTAATTTCTGTTCTGGGATATGATGATAAAAAGGAGGGACATTTTAGTTTATTTGACAAAGAAGAATTAATTTCAACCAGTCATAATCCCAGTTTATATTTGCTAAAGATAAAGGATTAGCATGTTAATTTAGAGGTCATTAAGTCGCTTATCATGCCTACATGGTCAGCCTATAACGTGTTTTTTTCCATACAATACAATATGTGCTTTAGGGCCTCACTGGGAGGTGGTGGGCAGCCTGTATCCTCAGAAACAGGAACCCCACCTAGGCCACACTGTGCTGCTTCCTGTTTTGACACAGCTCCGCCATTTGCTGCAGCAGTGGAAAAATGGACCTGAGTAGAGAGCCAGTTACAAAACAGTTCAAAACACTTTTTTTTCTGTATTGTACATTAAGTTTCTACCTTGTGCTTTTGACCTGATTTCATTTCCATTAAAACAATTTTAAGGACTGTACTGTGCGAGGAAACAATAGTGACCTCTGACCCCTCTATGTAGCTATTGCTTAGGGTTGTACAGACTGATGTCATCACTTTATGAATTGTTGATTCCTCCAGCCATTGAACTGCGGTTTATGCCTGACCCACCAACGCTGAACATCTATGGCGTTCATAGGATGAACAGATCTGACAACCTGGAGCTAACATGCAGGTAAATATACCTTACTGAGTTCAATCCATCCATTGACCCATACATACAGACAGAACTCTCTCTCCATCTCTTGACTCACAGAGGTCGGCAGTATCTGAGGTGGACAACCCCTCCTACGAGCACTCGCTTCTCCACCAGTGACTGCAGTGGATCAGGACTCTTCTGCACAACATTGCGGATCTCCAACGCAACTGTCAATGAGACAGGACAGTACCAGTGCTCCTACAGAGACCTGAAAGTGGAAGATGGCAAGACTTCAGCTGCAGCTTATGTGTTTGTCCACGGTATAACCCATTTTAACCTTATTTTAGAGTGTAGCTGGAGTGATGGTATGATGGTGCTGTGGTTTGTTTTGTTATACAGAAGAACTTTATGGCAAATAGACACTGGACAGTGAAGAAAATGTATTGATCTAGGCTATGCAGTAAAAAAAATATATATTTTATGTAACACTGTAGTTTACAAACCCACTGTCACGTCAGAGACGCTCACTGATGTTATGCGACAATCGGTCAAATCATGTTAAAGGGATAGTTTGGATGTTTCTCCGTGTGGTTGTATGAGGTTTTTCTCCATAGTCAGTGTGTTACTACAGTAGATGGAGTTCGGAGAAACAGACAGGAGTACCAGCAAGGGAACAAAGCACTGTACTACTGTGGACGGGGGCAGCAGCTAAACGTATTTTAGACACCTTAGAAAAAATTATATCAGTTTAAATATACGCTATATTTAGAATATTTTTGCCGGTTTATCTTGAGGTGAGACAGTCTATGTTTCGACTGGGAACTGAAACTGTTATATATGCTCTCGCCAATGCCACTACAGGTATAAAAAAAACAAACAACTGTAATTTAATTTTTTACCTTTAATTTTACCTCACAGAACACAGGAGTTGCTGGTCTATTGTTTCCTCGATCGGTTTGTTTATGTTATTGTGTGAGTTTGGTGTTTCAAAGGGTTAGTTTGGATTCACCAAAGTCACACTAAAACACAAACAAACTAACCGTTTCTGGTGGCGGTAGACCAGCAACTCCCGTATTCTGCGAGGTAAAATTAAAATTTTTTTCAAAGGAAACTGGTAGTTTTGAAGAAAGCATTGATAACGGCTTCAGTTCTCTGACGGAAAGGGCTGTCGGACAGCAAGGTAAAGTAAAAAATATTCGAAATATAGCGTACACTTAAACAGATAATTAATTTTTTAGGTGTCTAAAATCTGTGTTGCTGCTGCCACTGTCCACAGAAAAATACTACTGTCTGTTTTTCCAAACTGGGGGTGTGTACACCGCCATCTACTCTAAGTTCCTCATACAACCCCACTTCAAAATACCCGAACTATCCCTTTATAGGATGGATCACTATGAGTAATATTACTGCAAATAGTATCACTGTCAACATTTAAACACCAAAATACTGTAAAAACATTTATACTGTAAATATTGTAAAAGCTACAGTACACGTGTGTTCATTCAAAGTGAATTATAGTGAAAGTATAACTGGGGCCATTACAGGACTCCTACTGTTACAGTCTCACAAAGGATACACTACTGATACAGTTTTACATTTAATGCAATGCGTTTATTCAAACATCCAGTCATCCTTGCTCAGTGTTGTGTTGATTTCACTCTAACATACTTCTTAACTTACAGAGGACACATTAATCTGATGTTTGCACATTTGATTTTAGATTACAAGGTGCCATTCGTGCCGTCTGAGAAAGAATACCCGGTGGTGTTCATCCGTGAGGGCGAGCGGGTGGTGATACCGTGCCGAGGCACGGTGGAGGATCTCAACGTTACGCTCAACACTGTGAGGAAGAGTTGTTTCTGTTCTCTTCATGTTCTTTCTTTTAGGGAAATCTAAAGTGTTGCACAAGCTGGAGCTACTTCTGTAGGATGAAAGGCATAATGTCAGTTAAAGGATGTGGATTTAGAAAAGTTTCATTGTTTTTAAGAAGCAGGAAATAAGTTATAAGTGATATTTCATTTACCACAATTATAGGGCACATTGACATTTAATAGTGCATCTCATTTTAAAAGGCAGGTCCATTGTTTTTTGAGGTTTTTAGGTCAAAATCAAAGCAAAACAGGCAGAGTTATTCAGATTTTTTGTTGTTGTCCCTAGTATGGGTCAAGCTCCAAAAACATGGGATCTTACAGTTCCTAAAAAGCAACCAATAGCATCATAAACATTTGACCCTTGATACCCGGTTAATGCCCATGTTTTTCCATCTCCATGCCCCAGTTTGTAACACAGGCTTTCTTTCTATTTTTATTTCCAAGCCCAAATCAAAACAATGATGACATAATCTGGGTTGTTATCCAGACTTTAGGAAGCTCCTCTGGAGTCCCTGATTATGCAGACATTATACATATCTTGTGTTTTCAAGCCTGAGTTGTACTCCTCATGACAAGTAAACTAACCTATGTGTAAAACCAGTGTAGTGCCCCTTTAAACCAGTAGAACTGAGACAAAATGCCTTTCAATTTATCGTGGTTTCATGCTAACTTGCTTGATAGATACATTCTCAGGAGTGATATCATTTCCTCTATTATCAACAACTCCTGATGCTGACAATTTCACATCAATTTACAGAGCTTTTTTTAACCTAATGTTTTTAAAAGTAATGTTATCTTGTTTACACAGCAAGATAAGGGTGTTTGTGTAAAATGTGCTGGTGTTGTATTTTTTAATTTTTTTTTAATTCTGTGTTCGAAATCAGTAAATTTCTGTGTCTGTCAGAAGTATCCAAATAAGGAGCTTCATCCCGATGGGAAGGACTCTACGTGGGACGCCAAGACGGGTTTCACTGTTCCCAGTCATCTGATCAGCTACGCCGGCGTCGTGTCCTGCCAGACCCATATTGGAAATGAGACGTTTAAGTCCCCTCTCTACATTGTCGCTGTTGTCGGTAAGGTGGAGAAAGATTCACACAGAAAAATAGAAGTCAAAATTGTAGAAGTAATGTCTAAGTGTTTGTTTTATTGGACAGAATGAATATTAAAACTTATTGGAAAGACTGTCTAAATGCAGGTTTGTGCATGTGTGTGAGAGAGATGGACTGATAGAAAGTAACTGAAAGACTAGGTGGCCTACTGAGCGGGGTGGAGTAGTAGTCTGTAGTCTCAGGAGAACAATAGGCCGTCGACTGACTGCCGTGCCTTCCCTCCCTTTTCCGCAGGATACAAGATCTATGAACTCACCCTGACCCCCACGCAACAGAGGCTGTCTGTGGGGGAGCGGCTGGTGCTCAGCTGCAACGCCAAAACCGAGCTCAACGTGGGCATCGAGTTCAACTGGACGCACTCCGGTCAGGCCCTGGTGAGTGCCCAATGCCCTTGTATACTTTACATGTGACCAGCCTGTTTTACACACTGCTGAGGACAGACAGATTTTACTGTATCTCACTTCCTGTTGTCCTTGCACATATTCCTTACTTCCTGCTTTCAGGAATTCTTCAGTTTATCTCCACACCAGGTCAAAGTGCAAAGGTGACCAGATGTGTCTTTAATGTTCTGTCTACTCACTTAAAGGACCAGTGTGTAACATTTAGGAGAGCCGGTCCTCTTTACGGAGTCCGCCATGTTGCTCTACCATGTTTCTACAGTAGCCCAGAACACACAAACCAAACTCTGTTAACTTTTCCTGCTTGGGCAGGAGTCGATATCGTTATTCGATCACGTCACAATAAAGCCTAAAAATGTGGCCTGCAACAGACCAGGTAAGGCATGTGGCCATATGCTGCTTTATGCAAATGTATGTATATATTTACTACTGGAAATCAATTAACAACACAAAACAATGATAACTATTGTCCAGAAACCCTCACAGGTACTGCATTTAGCATAAAAAATATGCTCCAATCATAACATGGTAAACTGCAGCCCAACAGGCAACAACAGCTGTCAGTGTGCTGACTTGACTATGACTTGCCCCAAAACTGCATGTGATTATCATAAAGTGGGCATGTCTGTAAATGGGGGACTCGTGGGTACCCATAGAACCCATTTACATTCACATATCTGGAGGTCAATGGTTAAGGTTTTTCCTCGCCAAAATTTAGCGTAAGTTTGGAGCGTTATTTAGCCTCCTTCGTAAGCTAGCATGACATGACTGACACCAATGGATTCATTAGGTTTTTCTAATTTCTAGCTTTAAAACTGAGTCCGCTACAACCTAAATATCGCAAGTTGCGTTAATGCGTTAAAGAAATTAGTAGCGTTAAAACCAATTTGATTAAATATTTTACTCGATTGACAGTCGTAGTTTTGACCCAAACAGACCTGTTGAGCGCTGGCCTGCAGCAGGTTGCCCAGATGCTCCACCAGCTCTGCGAATGTCGGCCTGTCTGTGGGACGATCCAGCCAGCAGTCCAACATGGTCTGGTATCTATGAGCACACGTAAATTAGATGATGAGACATTCATTGGTACCAATGGATTCCTTAGGTTTTCTAGTCTCATATGATGCAAGTATCTTCTCTCTAGCTTTAAAACTGAGCCCGCTACGCCAATTGCATTATTGCGTTAAGGAAATTAGTGGCATTAAAACAAATATGTGTTAACGCGTTATTATTGCGTTAACGTTGACAGCCCTAAAAAGTCTTCCAATCTCTATTTTCACATATTTTCTGAATTGTTCTAAATTGTCTAAATATAATTTCTTATGTGTCTCTCTCATATCAGACCTCGGTGAATGGCTCGAGGCCGATCCACACGACACCTCACAAGAAGAAGCTGTGGAACTCCCTGGAGCTGTCCAACACCCTTACAGTGGAGAACGTGACCGTTGATCACACAGGAGAATACACCTGCACTGCATCCAGCGGGCAGATGGAGAAGAGTGCCTCAGCATCTCTTAAAGTGTTTGGTAGGTCATACTGAAAACATAATGTTGTTGGAGACAGTCAAGAAAGCTTAGAGATCATGTTTTCTCTCTTAAAGACAGACTGTAGTTAATTCAGCTAAAATATGGACATAACTTTAACCAATATGTGAACTTGATTGAATAGTTGTATTCTAGCAACAACTACATAATGATTGAAGTTGATTAGCCAGAAAACAATCCACACTTTGACTGTGTTTTATGCGTCATGTAATGTCCTGAAGTTTCTCTTTTGATTGATGTAAGCTCACCAAAGCACATTTCTATTGTTCCTTCTTAAGTTTTGAATCTTGATTGATGATTTGTGTCACTAACATTTTGTGATTTTTGTTGTGTTTCCAGAAAAGCCTTTCATTGATATGAAAGAGCCATGGTCGAAGGTTTGGGAGGTAAATGTGGGAGATCAAACATCTATCCCTATCAAGTACTCAGCCTACCCAGAGCCCAGCTTTAAATGGTACGTTCACAGTAGAGCAATACGTTGTAGAAGAAATACCACTATAGCAGTTAATCAGTTACATTTTGGTAACATGTTAAAAAGTTGTTTTGAAGATACATTTCTATTGTGACCTTGTTATGTAACGGACTACTTGTACTCTCCTCTGTCTGCCCAGGTTAAAGAATGGCCTCCCATTTAAGGACGATTACCGAATAAAACAGAGAACTGACGCCCTCATCATCCGCGGAGTCACAGAAATGGACGTAGGAAATTACACGATGGTCCTGACCAATAGGATTACTAAAGAGGAAACAAAACGCTCTTTCCAGCTGCTGGTCAACGGCATGTTTTCTCTGTTTCTTTACCTTTTTTTAATTTCTTCTGGAGCTGCCTGACGCTGTTGGTTCGAGAGACAGCGGTGATAACTCTTGGTGTCTTCTTCTACAGTGCGTCCTCATATCATTGAGAAAGAAGTGGCGGTGTACACTGATGTCTACCCGTACGGCAGCAGCCCCACCCTAAGGTGCACCGCCCGTGGATTTCCCACACCTGCACACATCCAGTGGCAGTGGATGTCTAAAGAGGACTGTCCAGAGGCCTTCCTGTAAGTGACCTTTCTTCAATATGTGTGAGACGCAGAGAAAAAGAGAACGAAAGATGGGGGACTTCCTTTTGTGTATGTACACAGTGTTCACATGCTTCTCAGTCACTCATTGTCAACAGGTTGTTGATTTAGGAGAGGAATAGCTGCTTTCGTGATGTTGACAAAAAACAAGAGAAGAGACAATGAGAGCACACTCTGACCTGATGCAGATCAGCGGATGTGATTCATGCTCCTCACAATGTCCATTTTCTTTTTAGAAGGACATCAGTTATTCAGACTCAGATTGTGTTTACTGATTTTGTACAATCTGGATCAGCCGTTTAAGATGGCAGCTCTGTCCGAGGTCTCGGCAGGGTACATGACTCAGGTATGCCGTGATTTGGCGAGTGTTGATAGAAAGGAGGAGGCGTGTGTGAGTGTCCAGAGAAGACCATCAGCAGGTTCCCTTATCTCCTGCCTACACATCCGAGCACTTCCTGAGTCCTGCACTATGTTTCCTGTTGTTCCCGTCGTGCTCTCTGTCAAAAAAAAGAGCTTCTTCCTGCTGAAGCTTGGCCTCGTCTTGCATACTTTCTTTCCTTCGTTATCATGTACCCTATAGAGTGCTCCAGGGATGATGTATTTTTGTAGACCAACCAGGAAGTTAGCATCGCACTGGTTCCCTCGTCAAAAAGCCAGTGGGATTATTCTATTGGGTTTTTGATTAAGAGCAGAAAATAAGCTCTGTGGCAAACAAACGTTTATGATGCAAAACACACAGCAACACCACTTTTCTGATTTTTGAAGCGTGAATGTAATCACCAGAAGTAGAAAGCTAACGCAATTTCAGCTATACTAATGAAGGCAAGAAATGCCCCAAAAATGATAAAACAAAAACCCTAAATCTTGACTTTGAGATCAACTTCGAACCCCAAGTACAAAAATACTAACTTGTTTCCGGGTTTTAGGACTCATTCCTGAAGCTCTCTAGTTTACAATCAACAAATACCCAGTTTTCTTGTGCCTCTTAATCCGGATTGACCGTTTTAATAAATTGCATAACACAGCACTAACAGAAATAGTTTCCATTTGTAGGTATTAATGTGTTTGGTGCATCAGAGTGAAAGAGAAACTTCTGATGAAGCGCAACACTGCACCTACGTTGACAGGAAAATTTTATATCATACCAAGATATGTGAGGGTCCCCTGGTTTGTTTTTGTTTTTGTCCAACAGGTCAGGGCTGAAAAAGTCTGAGGCACAGCTAGCGGAGTGTTCTGGTTGGAGAGATATCAGCAACAGCACCGGTCACCATCCCGTAGAACGGATTATGATTGATGCTGAGCATGCCCAGAAGGTAAGTAACTCCTCTCCCTGCTGTCCACCACTGTGAGAATCTATCAGTTAAACTGTGGATGTTGCATTTTGACTCTATTTAGTGTGCAATTATTAACAAAGTAAATGCATTTCCCCAGAAAATCATGAGCTCTTTGAAGATTCAGAAAGCGGAGGCCCATGCCCTCTACAGATGCACGGCTGCCAACAAAGTAGGAGAAGATTCACGCATCATCTTCTTCCACGTCACACGTGAGCACTGTGCATTTTCTTTTTTTTATCCGTCTCATGTGTCTGTAATCATGACTACATTTCAGCACTCATCATTCTTGCTTGCGTGTCCGTCTGCAGGTGGCCTCGGGGTGAGCGTGTCTCCCTCCAGCGAGCCCTTAGAGGAGGACAACGTGGTTCTGCGGTGTAAGGCGGACAACGAGATCTACGGCAACCTGACCTGGTTTAGTGTGACCAACATATCAGAGTCAGAGCAGATATCGTCGGTGCAGCCGTGTCGCCCCTGGTGGAATAAAACCGTGCTTAAGAACAATTTTGAGGTACTTTACTTCAGTATTTCCATTTTATACTTCTTTATACTTCTACTCCACTACATCTCAGAGGGAAATATTACCACCTACATTTCTGATGCATATTCTCATTATTACTACAAAACATAATCAACTAATAAATGATGATGTATTATTATAGATTAAACTATCCTCCACCTTAGCTCCACCTTTACCTGCTGCAACATTAAAGTGATGAACACATTAATGCATCAATAATTATAATAATAATATATAATATATATTATTCTGCATTATGAGTACTTTTACTTTTGGTGTTTTAAGCATATATTGATGCTAATACTTTTGTACTTTTACTAGTAAGATTTTGAATGCAGGACTTTTACTTGTAACAGTAATTTTTTTATATAATTAGTATTTTATTGAATTTTTATATAAACATTGTCACATTTTGGTCAACAAATCAAATGACTTCTATATGCATGATAATAATAATATATTTTTACACAAAATTATAATAAAATACAAAAAGAAACACAAATCAAATGTATATTCCCACATTAATCTGCACAATTATCTAATCTATTTTACAAGCAACAAATTTGTCATGTATTTGAGTATTTTTACATGCTGTTATTAGTACTTTTACTGAAGTAATATCTGAATACTTCATTCACCGTTGCAAAAAACAGCGGAGTCCCCCGTCACGTGTGGCGCTGCACAGCCTGCAAGGCACCAACGTGACCCTGGAGCTGTCGCTGCCCAACGCGTCCCCTCAGGATGAGGGTCTGTACGCCTGTCAGGTGGAAAACATCAAGACTCAGGAGAAAACCTGCCTGCTGCGCCGTCTTTCTCTCAAAGGTAAGAAAGATACCCAAGCTTTCAGGTGGTGCTTAACGCCTGTAGAGTAAGATTATTTTACTCGTTTTCAGTGCAGTTACTCTATTGTCACTATAGTCAGACAAGGCAGAATATATGAAGATTAGGACCATGAAAATATGAGGAATATATTGCTCTGCTAGTATCAAGAGTGAGGCAAACATGAAACATGATAGTTGCATTGTGCCTCACAACTTTAACTAATTCTTTCAGATGTTTTAAGAGAGAATATCTTCAAAAAAAAAATCAAGCATAAATCAACAAAAACTGACATTTATAGTTTTTCAGTGTTGAATTTACTCTGATCCTGATTTTAGGTCTTGAGGCTGCAAGTATCCTTAATAATTTAACCGATCAAAAAGCCAACGTGAGTGCAACGATCACTCTCCTCTGTGATGCTGCTGGGACGCCGAAGCCGACGGTTGTGTGGACCAAAAACAACCACACTGTGGTGGAGGGCTCAGGTAAGACGGTGCATGGCTTTTTCAATGAACACTGACTCACTTCACCAGTTGCCACAGCTATTTAAAAACAACAGTATGGATTGTTTTCAGGCGTGATTCTGAGTCAGCACAACCACATTCTGACGATTCAGCGTGTGAAGAAGGAGGACAGCGGTCTGTACACCTGCACTGCATGTAACAGCCGTGGCTGTGACACCTCACAGGCCTATCTGACTACTGAAGGTCAGTCCCTCCCAGAGTCACACCTGAAATATTACAGTGATGATGAAGTACTTTCTGTTTGCTGACTGCATAGATGGATTATGAGACTTTGGGCCCCTTGGCACAGACAGGTCAAAGACTCCCCACCTCTTCTACATAAGAGCAAAGCCCCCAGACTGAAAGCAGTCGCTGTCTTGTGTCTCTTTGTAGTCGTTCTGTCTCAATGTAGTCTTTTTGTGGTATTAATGTGACTCTTTGTTGACATTCTGTGTTTCTTTATAGTTATTTTTTGTCTCTTTGTAGTCTTTTTGTCTGTGCTGTTGTGTCTTTGTAGTTGTTTTTTGTCTCTATGTAGTCGTCCTGCGTCTCATTGTGTCTTTTTGCGTCTCTTTGTAGTTAATTTGCGTCTCTTTGTAGTTGTTTTGTGTCTCGTTGTAGTTGTTTTGTGTGTCTTTGCAGTCACCCTGTGTCTCTGTGTCTTTTTGTGGTCTTTTTGTGTCTCTTTGTAGTTGTTTTGTGTCAATTTGTAGTAGATTGCATCTCTTTGTAGCCATTTACTAGATTTAGAGTACATTTACTTTCCAGCAAGAAGTGTTAACTCTCTCTTCAAACAGAGGCTCTGGCACAGGGGCCTGTGCGCGGTAGGCCCGTTCAATAATCCATCCATAGCTGATAGTAAAGAATAAATTGTTCATAGTTCATACATAAGATAATTTAGCCTTAGCCGCTTGACAATACCCACAATACTCACAAAGACTGTATTTATATTTGACCTCAAGGTTTCACCAGTTCACATCACACATACGACATTTTCTGATATCAAAGATGTAGAACAAGAATAACTTTGCTTCCGCATGACAGGAAGTTGGCCCAGTTAGCACACATCCTCCTGGGAGTTTCTAAATCCAAAACAATGAGGAGAGCGCAGGACAAAGGGAGAGGCCAGCCCTGCCCCAGCTCCAGCCTCTGCTCTCTTGTCCACCCATTTCTGTCCTGAACACAGAGACATGGCGACAAACAACAAAACAAACAAATGCGCTAACTGGAACCAGGGCCTACGTGACCTGTTCCCCGCCAGCAGAATGTAGACCCGGTTACAGTAGCTCCCGGCTCAGGCGCCAGCCCTGCAAATGAGGGAGGACGAACCTGCTAACATGAAAATCTCTGCATGTGAGAGAGTTTTACAGAGAGAGAAGAGCGAGCAATTAAAAGAGAGACTTTCCGAAGGTTTTTGGGGTGAGGAGGGTGGTTGAATCTTATATGTGCCTGACATTTATGAGATCAGATGTCTGACTGTCCTTCAAATCAATTAGATTGTGCTAGATGAGTCACATGACCGGGCATGTTTATTTAGCAAAATGAATCTGGGATCAGAAAAAGTTAAAGATAAGAAAAATTACACTTCCCTCTCTTTAGCAAAAATAAAAAATAACGAACCCTCCCCATTTCTTGACCCCCTCTTTGCCCCTTATAATTTCCGTACAGCTGACTTACAGCAACGGTTCATTACAGCATGTAGTTACACACTATTGCGCTGATTGGCCTTTTCCAAGTTGTCTTTGGCAGTAGTTGTTCGGTGCCGACTCCTCGCCATTTGTTATGAATAGATAAAATATCAGTTTGCTTACAGTCCAGATTCCAACAGTCTCCTTCCTCCAACCCAAACACAGACGCACACATACACACGTGTACATGCCAAAAACAATGACAAACCTGTCTGAAATTTATGAAACGCTGCCAAGGCACGCTACGGATATTATAATTGACATTCCACCGTGGCTGTCCCACGTTTTTCCCTGAAGAACGGGCCTCAAATTTATCAGATTAGTTGTATGCTTTGCTCTTTGACACGTTGCATTATAAGGTTAAACTCATGTTGTTGTGTTTTATTCCAGGTGCAGAAGAGAAAACGAATGTGGAACTGATTGTTCCTATCGGGTCGGTGGTCATCGCCATGTTTTTCTGGTTACTGATCGTCTTTGTCATCCGTGGAAGAAAGAGGGTAAGAACTTCCTCATCCTCATCCTCCGTTTGCCATACCACATACATCCTTCCTTGGATTTTCCCTCCTGTTTAACACACAGGGGAGCCGATACCGTTTAAAAATAAAAAGATAAAACACATGCACAAGCACACACGCACTCTGGTGGTGATTAGAAGTGACTGGTCTGGCTCTCCTTTGTATCCTGGAACAACAGAGCCACTCTCTGCTCCCATAAGTCACGTAGACCAGCTGCACTGATTGGGCCTCATTAATTCACACATATTCTCTCTCTGTCTCTCACACTGTTTCAGCCAAGTGGTGGGGAGCTGAAGACGGGCTACCTGTCCATGATCCTGGACTCAGAGGACATGCCCATGGACGAGCAGTGTGAAAGACTTACGTATGACGCCAACAAATGGGAGTTCCCTCGGGACCGGCTGAAGCTAGGTGAAAATACTGTAGGGATCAAGGTAGCATACTAGTGAGTAAGGAGACAGCAAGCATCTGCATCACTGAAGCTCAGACAGTTTCACCAGAAGAATTTTTTAGGGCTGTCAATCGATTAAAATATTTAATCGTGATTAATCACATAATTGTCCATAGTTAATCGTGATTTAATCGCAAATATTTTATCTGTTCAAAGGGAGATTTGTCAAGTATTTAATACTCTTATCAACATGGGAGTGGGCAAATATACTGCTTTATGCAAATGTATGTATATATTTATTATTGGAAATCAATTAAGAACACAAAACAATGACAGATAATGTCCTGAAACCCTCACAGGTACTGCATTTAGCATAAAACAATATGCTCAAATAATAACATGGCAAACTGCAGCCCAACAGGCAACAACAGCTGTCAGTGTGTCAGTGTGCTGACTTGACTATAACTTGCCCGTAACTGCATGTGATTATCATAAAGTGGGCATGTCTGTAAAGGGGAGACTCGTGGGTACCCATAGAACCCATTTTCATTCACATATCTTGAGGTTAGAGGTCAAGGGACCCCTTTGAAAATGGCCATGCAAGTTTTTCCTCTGCAAAATTTAGCTTAAGTTTGCAGTGTTATTTAACGTCCTTCGCGACAAACTAGTATGACATGGTTGGTACCAATAGATTCATTAGGTTTTTCTAGTTTCATATGATACCAGTGTCTTCGTTCTACCTTTAAAACTGAGCCCGCTACAACCTAAAAATAATAAGTTGTGTTAATGCGTTAAAGAAATCAGTGGCGTTAAAACGAATTTGCGTTATTACCGCGTCAACTTTGACAGCCCTAAATGATAATAATAAAAAAAAACACACATCTTATTACAGGTGATGTTGCTGAAGGGTTACATCTAAAAGAACAACATCAGCACTGACGGTATTATTTACAAGTGTGTCCTCATCACAAGTGTTCTGCATTAAAGGTGACCCACTGGGACGTGGAGCGTTTGGTCAGGTGGTAGAAGCAGCCGCCTTTGGCATCGAGAAAGCCACGACGTGCACCACTGTCGCAGTCAAGATGCTTAAAGGTTAGTGTTTTGACCCATGCACACAGACGGTACTCACAATGAAAACCTCCAACAGTTAAATTCATCTCTCTCTGTGTTAAAGAGGGAGCCACGTCGAGTGAGTACCGCGCCCTGATGTCAGAGCTGAAAATTCTCATTCATATTGGACATCATCTCAACGTGGTCAACCTGCTGGGAGCCTGTACGAAGCCTGGAGGTGAGTGAGCACATAGCTGTACTGTAACATGAAGACGGGCCTATTTACTTGTGTCCTGAGCATGCCGTTCTCCTGGGTAATTTTCTCCTTTATGAGGGCTAGTGATGGAACTTAACAAGCGTTCTCTGACCTAATTATAGGTATCTGTGTCTACTTGGGGTGTCTATTTTTCTTTCCCTCTAATACGCCTCACACTTCTCATTAAATCAGCCTCTAAATGTCCTCTGTGTAAAGTTATGGGTCGTCTTACTTTGATCCTTTACCTCTTTGCTCTCCGCAGGGCCAGTGATGGTGATTGTGGAGTACTGTAAAAATGGAAACCTCTCCAGCTATCTGAAAAGCAAGCGTGGAGAGTACAGCCCCTACAAGGTAAATGATGCGTAGCTCTCTCTGATGTGGTTACATCAGCCCAGACCACCGCACGCAGTCACAGCATTGACCACAGACCATTACACAGAAATGCACTCAAGTAACTGATCTACACATTATATCTAACATGGGAAAACCTGCAACCTGATTAAAATTTGAGTATGATTCTGAGCTCTTTTCTGTGTTTTCCCAACAGAGGAAGCGTGTGGACAGCCAGAGGTGGGCGCCTGCAGAGGAGGATGTGACTGAAGGGGATCTGGGCCTGGGGAAGATCGCCCAGCTGGACATCTGCACCGGAACGGCGGTCTGCTACAGAGATGGAGACACGGCTTCAGGCAGCAACATGGACACTCTGGAAGGTGGGGGAAGACAACTCAGAATGAAACTAGCTTCCACTTTTGCACCAGTGCATTGCTTGTTATGTTGTTCAGGGCTCACAGATATGATTTAAATGTGACCACAGAGAGCTCAGACGATGACCATCTGACCATGAAGGACCTGATAAGCTACAGCTTCCAGGTGGCCAAAGGCATGGAGTTTCTGTCCTCCCGCAAGGTGAAACTACATCTATTTAGAAATCTGTGTGTACGCGTGTAAACATCCAAAATGGTAGATAATAATCTCTTTGTTTCTGTTTGCTCTGCAGTGTATCCACAGAGATCTAGCAGCCAGAAACATCCTGCTTTCAGAGAACAATGTGGTGAAGATCTGTGACTTCGGCCTCGCTAGAGATGTCTACAAAGACCCTGACTATGTCCGCAAGGGAGATGTGAGTCCCCTAAACTTACCTTCGCTAAACCCCTCCCCCCTTGGTTACTGTTGCTAGGCGTGTCAAGGTCAAGCTTTCGTACCTGGCATATCAAGATGGTGTTTTCAACAATATCAGTTGGAGATATTCCAAAGGAAATAATGGCAGATTTTTGGAATAATCGTGCTGAAATGTCAGAGAGAAGTAGACAGAAAGATTAGCTTAGTTTATTAAGATCCCCATTAGCTACAGCATTGCAGCAGCTAGTCTTCCTGGGGTCCACAAATACACTTACAATGTGATAGTGCAAAGAAATAACATAACATTACAGAATAAACAGCACAAGACTGAACACAAACACAGAATAACCTAACATAATTTTACAGAATGAACGGCAAACGCTGAAACACAGACTCTGAGAAGACAAGCTCCTGACAATCAATCAATCAATTCTTGTGCGATATGTCTAGGTAGCAAATTCCATTCATGCATAGCTCGGTACATGACTGTTTGCTTGATTGCCGTTCGCTTGATTGCATTAGATTAGCACCTAGACCCTAGATTAGATTGCATTAGACGTATTATATTCGCAGGCAAGTATTTAGCATTTTCATGATATTTGCTGAGCAAACAAGTGAGTTTTTGTTGATCTTTGAATGGATTCAGCTGTGAGTGACGTCTCCCACGCTGTTTAATTGATCCCTCTTCTTGCGTTTTTGGCTTTGGAAAGGCGAAAAAATACGACCCGCCCCTCTAAACTTTGAGGATATTTGCTGTCGGACTTGCAGGTTCATACACACTGCTGAAAGCTTGACAGGCCTCCTGCACCTAGTTACGGTTGCTAATGTAGGATTGGACAGTGACCGTTCTAGGGAGGGGCTTAGCGAAGGGTCAATTACGGTGTGAGAGGCAATGAAACTTACATCTTCTTCTTGTTACAGGCTCGTCTCCCTCTAAAGTGGATGGCTCCTGAGACCATCTTCGATCGGGTGTACACCACACAAAGTGACGTTTGGTCTTTTGGGGTTCTCCTCTGGGAGATCTTTTCTCTGGGTAAGCCTAATAATCACCAGTACACATAACAGTAGACATACAATGATCACCTGCAATACCACCTCTGTCTTATCTCCTACAGGGGCATCTCCCTATCCGGGTGTTTGCATCGATGAGTTATTCTGCAGGAGGCTGAAGGAGGGAACCAGGATGAGACCTCCAGAATACGCCACCAATGAGATGTGAGTGGACACGATGCAGTTACACACAGAAATGTAACTCGCTCCAATGTCTCATCATCTAATTTACGTGTGCTCATAGATACCAGACCATGTTGGACTGCTGGCTGGATCGTCCCACAGACAGGCCAACATTCGCAGAGCTGGTGGAGCATCTGGGCAACCTGCTGCAGGCCAGCGCTCAACAGGTCTGTTTGGGTCAAAACTACGACTGTCAATCGAGTAAAATATTCAATCAAATTGGTTTTAACGCTACTAATTTCTTTAACGCATTAACGCAACTTGCGATATTTAGGTTGTAGCGGGCTCAGTTTTAAAGCTAGAAACTAGAAAAACCTAATGAATCCATTGGTATCAATCATATCATACTAGCTTGTGGCGAAGGACATTAAATAACGCTGCAAACTTAAGCTAAATTACGGCCATTTTCAAAGGAGTCCCTTGACCTCTGACCTCCAGATATGTGAATGTAAATGGGTTCTATGGGTACCCACGAGTCTCCCCTTTACAGACATGCCCACTTTATGATAATCACATGCAGTTTGGGGCAAGTCATAGTCAAGTCAGCACACTGACACACTGACAGCTGTTGTTGCCTGTTGGGCTGCAGTTTACCATGTTATGATTGGAGCATATTTTTTAAGCTAAATGCAGTACCTGTGAGGGTTTCTGGACAATATTTGTCATTGTTTTGTGTTGTTAATTGATTTCCAATATAAATATATATATACATTTGCAGGTACATTGTGAACAGTTAAAAAAATGTGTGATTAATTTGTGATTAAATATTTTAATCGATTGACAGTCCTAATATTTGAGTACTCTTGGTCTCTCCAGGATGGGAAGGACTACATCCCTCTGACAGCAGGCAACGAGGCAGAAGGATCTCCAGTGACCCCTGACCCCAGGAACCCCTACAACAGACCACAAAGTGGGGAAATCCTGGAGGCTCAGCTCCACTATGACAACCCATCGTCTCTTGGGTCAGCAGCAGCATAATAATCTCACTCTCACTCTCCACTTCTAAAAGACGTTTCTCACCTGTGCGATGCGAAAATGGGTGTGAAACGGCATTAAAGGTTCAGATACTCAGCTGTGAATCTTGTTTAATCACGTTATCTCCTCTGTGCAGACTGTCCCAGCAGAGCGAGCGGTGCAGTCGCCCCCTCAGCGTGAAGACGTTTGAGGACATCCCGGTGGCGCGCAGCAGCGTCATGGTGAGTCTCACAAAACACATGTAGTCACAGATTTGATCTACTAACTACTGTGAGAATGATTGCTTTGTTCTGAAATGTTCGTCTACATTTACATTAAATATTAGAAATACATTTAATATAATGTTGTTCAATACCACAAAATCAGCCCTCTCTGACACAATATAAAAATAGTGAATACGATAGCTGTAACCGTATGGCACTAGATTGTACAGATGAGAATCAGAAATACTTTATTGATCCTTGGGGGGGAAATTAAGGTGTTAAAGTTGTTCTTGTATAAACATAAAGAAATGTAATAAATAAAGGAGTATGTAACCTGTAAATAATGTACATAATGCTACAATATAAACACAAAATATGTAAAGAAATATAATTAAGTACTAAAATTAAAAATAAGAAAATGAGAATATAAGAAATATGTACAAATATTTGCTTTAAAATGTGCAATATATAACAAATAACCACATTGCAGATAAGTAAATACAAAATACTGAGAAGTGGGATCTATTAAGTGTATTAAATATAAATGCCAGAATGGTATAAATAAGAATTCAATAAAAATATTTCTTGAATGTACACTATAAATGCAGTATTAATAACAAATATTGCACAGTTGAATTATTGCACAAATTATTGTACGGTGGAGTTAAGTGAGTAATAAAGATACAGACAGGGAATGAAATTAGCACCTGCAACCTGCCAAATACAAGGAAAATGTTGGCTGTGGCAGGTAAAAAATGCAGGTCACCCTGCCACAATGGCACATAGATTTTCCTTATAATAAGAAATATTATATAAAAAATATTCAAGCCGAACAAAAATTTTAAAAAATATCTACAAATAAACAAATGGTGGGTGGCTGCATAACTTCCAAAACATTTCCAATATAATGTTTGTGCCAAAACAGCCCGGAGCTGTCCCGTGTCACATGACCGTGGAGCAAGCGGAGTGTTGGAGAATGTGAGGAAACGCAGCGTCGTGTGATGCCGCTTTTCCCCTGTAGATAAAATTACAGCAAAATGCACTATTTGTAACAAGTTTAAAAACACACCCTGAAAGTTACAAGGAGGAAGCACAAAAACAAGAAGATGTCCGTACATCCAAGTCTCCTCCACCCCTCCTCCCATTCCCACAAAAGAAGTTGCAGGAGAGTTTTGACAGAGGCAGAGCAGATCCAGGTAGGCCTACAGGCCGTTATTAGTTTGTTGTAGTTATAGTTTTTATATAGTTTGTTTTCGTTGCGTCTGTCTGTGTACCCTAAATTACTAAACAACATCATCAAAATCTCCTTTTAAATTTGGTTGTTACATGAGTTTCAAGTTCTTTATAATCATGTGAACAACAATTAACATTGAATCAGTCGTTGGCAGTGAAAATCTTGGATCTCAGATCCCTCAAACAATAAAGCTCATTAAATATGCAGCTATAAAAAAAAAATCAGGCGAATGAAAGAAAGCAAAATGA
>CAKAOI010017767.1:8678-19574 GCA_916701655.1 Sebastiscus albofasciatus
CTCTCTCTCTCGCTCTCTCTCTCTCTCTCTCCCTCTCTCTCTCCCTCTCTCCATCTCTCTTCCGTCTCTCTCTCTCTCTCTGTTGAATGTGGTGTCTTTGTGTTTGGCGGTGAGGAGGCCGAGTCGTGTGATTTGCTCTCCTCTCTGGATCTCTGAGGTTGGGGGGATTCAACCTTGAGGAGAAACGGAATAAAACACTCGACGGAGAGCTGGAAGAGGAAAAGAAAAGCATAAATAAAAATCAATCACCTCCGAGGCTGCTCTGCCTTCCTGTGTAATCCAGATGTGTCGAGCTGCTTCGTACTTTCGAGGTTTACTTAGTCATTATTATTTCAAGTTTAAAAGTATCTGTGGAAGAACAAATCAAACACACCTTCTTTATTCAGTAAATGAAGGGAGGCCACTCGTCTGCGTTGGTGAGGAGGAACGAGGGATAGGAGGAGGAAAGAGACAGAGAAGAGTGAAGAAAGGAGGGGTGGAGAGAGGATGAGAGAGCGTGTGAGGTGAAGGAGAGAAGAGAATCCAGAGGAGACTAAAAGAGGAGAGAAAAGAGAAGAGAAAGAGAGACAAAGGCCGAGGGGATGAGGTGGAGGAAGAGGAGGAGGAGGAGCAGGTGCTGCTGACGGTGCCTTCATCTGTTCCTATGGTTTCCTCCTCACCTCCTCTGTGTGTGTGTGTGTGTGTGTGTGTGTGTGTGTGTGTGTGTGTGTGTGTGTGTGTGTGTGTGTCACAGACAGTAGTAAACCCTGCAGGAGTAAACATGAACACATGGAGTGAATGTGTGTGAGTTCACCTGAGAAGGACATCTGTTTGTCCCGGTGTGTGTGTGTGTGTGTGTGTGTGTGTGTGTGTTAACGTAACGTAAAGAGAGAATCAGCATTTTAAAATGTAAACATGTTAATACTGAACCAGAGTGACTGGAGAGGTTGATGGAGAGGTTGATGGAGAGGTTGATGGAGAGAATGAGTCTTTAATCAGTTTGAACTCTCGTCAAGTGAAACACGTATCGATGGATCTCAATGAATCGTTTTGTTTTCTGTTTCCTGGAAGCTGAAATGACCTCTGACCTCTGACCTCTGACCTCTGACCTCTGCACATGATCTCTCTGCCTCTTCGTTTCATCCACTGGAAGCCTTTCTGTTCTGTCCAGCTATGTGCGATCTCTCTCTCTCTCTCTCTCCGTTCTCTCTCTCTCTCTTCTACTCCTCCTCTCCCTCCATCACATTCTCCATCTCATCCAGTCTACCCTCCGTTCTCTCTCTCTCTCTCTCTTTATCTTTATCATCTCACTCTTTACGATAAAACACAGCGAGACGTCGCCGTATTGACAGTAAACATCCATTTGGTTTCCGTGGAGACGAGGTGTCAGGACCCTCCCGTCCACTCGGGTGTCATGTATCGGCGGCGTGTTGGGTCTTGTCAGAAACAAACACACACACACTCACATACACAGAACACACGTACACACTCAGGCCTGCATGATGTCACTCACAAGCCGAGGCCCTGACTGGACTTAAAGGAATCCTTCACCTCACAACGAGCAGCTGTACATCAACCACTCACCACATGGTACCTTCAATGTCTCCACAGAGAACAGAGGATCAAGACAACGGAGAAAACTCTTGAAATAGTCATGAAACTGAATGTATTGATTCATGAATGTATTGATTCTTGAATGTATTGATTCATGAATGTATTGATTCTTGAATGTATTGACTCTTGAATGTATTGATTCATGAATGTATTGATTCATGAATGTATTGATTCTTGAATGTATTGACTCTTGAATGTATTGATTCATGTACATAGACACCAATTTCACATTTTGTTTGTGATGTGAAACGGGAAGTATAAAGAGCGGCGAACACGGTGTGGAGGAGGTCGGACTTTCACCAGGAGGCCGGCGTTCCTCATTATCAAAGTTGATTTATTTGTCACGTAACTTCAGTACTAAGTTACAGCACTTCCCATGATATTTAAACCCAAACCGCCATCTTTTCCTCAACCTAACTCAGTAGTTTTGTTTTGAAAAGACTGGAGCAGAAATTGACAAGTACGAAACGTGTTGCTGGACATTTGTAGCAGGAAAGGCACGAAAAACACGTTGTTGTTGAAAGTCGTGCTGAGCGTCAGAAAAAAAAAGAGAAATTCACGTCTTTGGAATCAAATCTACTTCATGTTGTGATTATTTCATGACCTGTCGTGAGACTGAGGTACTAAAAGAGGCTGAAACACGCCGGCACAAGCGTGAGGCTGTTTATGTGGAAGATTTTGAAACAGTCGTGTTTTAGCGAAGATGCTCGGGGTGTAACCATCCATTGATCTCTATCGAGATACTGATTCAATGATCAACGATCCGGTAGCAGAGATGAAAAGGGAAAATATGGATCCATATAAGAAGAGATTGTTTTTCCAGCATTCTGTGAGGTGATATAATTGTAAGTGTTAAGTGTGTATATGATGTCATCTCATATCCATCACAGCCTCTGAACCGAATCAGATCCAAATCAAACCATTGCAGACTTTGTGATGTTTGCAAATATGATATTGTTGTCCAAAGAATTGATATGCTATCATGTTCTGATGGAACTTGTGATCTACACCACAAGAAAATACACGTGACTCAGATTATACTGCAGCAGTTGTGTGACCGTTTGAACATGTCGGTATGGTTCAGCTGTCACTAGACGCCGCCTCCATCTACTTCAATTCATCCAGACTGTTTCTCTGTTTCTAGATTCTCCGTTCACCGTGGAGGCACGAGAGAACAACTACGTCTTCTTCAAGAGTTCAAGTCCACACGCAGTGAGTAACTGCTATTACACCGAGGTGAAACTGGTGCCTCCGTTGTCCCGCTGTAGAAAGACACGTGACGGTTTCCTTACCCTGACTAAGGGCTGTTCTTGCCTGAACATACCTGTGAACGTTTGCGTACAAATGACATGTGAAAAGGCTAAAACGTCCTCATGACACGCAGAATGTCCGTGTGATGTGGTGGTCGGTTTTCCCGTTGAAGAACACTCCAGTAGGTATAAACTACGTTCTGTCTGCAGACTTCTGGCTGCTTCTGGTCTGAGGATGTTTTTCCTCTTTTGGGCTCCAATGAAGAGGAATATTAACGCTTCAGTATTTTAGATAAATCACTTTGTGGCAGCAGTTTGTGTTTGTGTTTGTCCTGCCCAATCAGTGCAAGTGGGTTGCTAGATTTACTAGCCCGACGTGGCGTTTTACTTGCCTCAGACAAGCAGGCAATCGTTGTTGTTGAGCCCTGTGAGCCGGACCTCATCATCCTAACATCAGTGTTGAACCTCACTACAGCTGTTGTGTCTGAATGGGAGAAAGTCCCTTCAGTCTGTCAGAAAGCCGAGAGCGGAGGATGTCACAGCAGCAGATTAAAGTCTGAAGATCGTTTCTGAGATCGTTTTCTGACATTCAGTTTTCTCCTCACTGAATATGTTTCTTGTCTAGCTGCTCTGGGAACATGAACACACACCGATCAGCGTAACATTCAGACCACTGACAGGTGAAGTGAATCACGAGGGTTATCTGGTTACCATGGCACCTGGCAGTAGGGGGGGGGGATATTAGACAGCAAGTGAACATTTTGAACTTTGTGTTGGAAGCAGAAGAAATGGGCCAGCGTCAGGATGTGGGCGGCTTTGACGAGGGCCAGATAGAGCTGGCTAGACGACCGGGTCAGAGCATCTCCAGAACTGCAGCTCTTGGGGGATGTTCCCCGTCTGCAGCGGTCAGGACCGACCAAAAGCGGTCCAAGGAAGGAGAAGCGGTGAACCGGCGACAGGGTCAGACCCGAGGCTCATTGATGCACGTGGGGAGCGAAGGCTGGCCCGTGTTGTCTGATCCAATAGAAGAGCTACTGGAGCTCAAACTGCTGAAAGGGTTACTGCTGGTTCTGATAGAAAGGAGTCAGAACACAGTGAGGAGCAGTTTGTTGGTACGGGGACCGGTCAGGGTTCACCACGCTGACCTGATGTTACGGCTGATCTGTGTGTGTTTTACATCTCAGACCAATGAAACAGTTAAGAGAACAATAGAGAGAACGGAAGAGAGATGCAAATCAGCTGCAAAAACTACAGCAGGAAATGGAACAGGAAGCGTTTCTCACATGCAGGTGTACAGTAGTTACAGTAACACACATACACACACACACACACACACACACACACACGTACTTACAAACCTCGAGACTCCCTGAAGAAACCTGAATAATTCTCTCCTCTGGTGTGAACTTGGTGTGAATCTCTGTTATAAGCTAACGGTTAATAATCAGTTAACGAGGGTTGGTTATCAGTTCAGAAAATTGTTCACAATTAGCATCCCTAGTTGGCAGATATGGACACACACACACACACACACACACACACTCACACACACACACTCACTGGCAGCAGTCTGATGCTTCTCGTTGTGTATTTTTGGGATGAAACTGGAAACATTTATGGAGAATTTCAGGCACAAATGGAGTTTCTTCTCGGTCTGGTTTGCTCACTGAGCCATCTGTGCTGCTGAGAGTTCAGCTTTTAATTCTATAAGATGTTAGTCATCCTGCTGCGCACACACACACACACACACACACACACTCACACACTCAGACCACACACCTCCTACCTACCTGCTGCTCTGCGGATGTGAGGGGACAGAGATTAGCTGTGTGTGGGTGGACAGTCAGTACTGGTGTGTGTGTGTGTGTGTGTGAGTAACGGGTGTTGGGGACAGTAGTCATTCAACCAGCCGCCCCCATTGTGTCAGGAATAAACTGCAGTGCACGCACACACACACACACACACACACACACACCATTTGCTGCTGATAAATAAGGAGCGGTGCAGGACAGGAGAGAAGACGGTAAATCATCTGAATGTCGGTGTCCGTCCTGGCAGAGTCGAGGAAGGTTCTTCTTCTGCTCCGGCGGCTGATTCTGCAGCTAAGCGTCCGTCGTCTCGTCCTTCTGGAGTCCTAATCTTCTGTAAACATGGAGTGAATGCTGAGCTGGAAGAGGCTGCCGTCTTCTCCCAACACCTTCAAGAACTCTCAGCATTTTCATCAGTTTCTTTTCACTTTCGTCCTTTCGCGTCCGCTCAGCTCTGGACATTTACATGAAGAAGAAACAGGACGCTACTGTTTATATATATGTTAAGAGACGCACCGATCGATCATATCAACCCATTCTCACTCCCAACTCGTCAACCACCGCCGCTTGGTCACAGCGCCCCTCGGCACCGGAGACCGACACACACGGTACCCCTCTAGCGTTACTTTAGGACGGACCGGGGACGGCGTCTCAGTATACGCTCGTTAAACGCATCGTGTCTTTCCAAAATAAACTTCTGTTTTCACAGGAAGTTCGGTTTAGACAACACAAGCGCTTAGTGAGGGTTAGGCAACGGTCGAGGTTGACGTGAACTTCACTGGCTAAGAATACGGGACACTGCCGGCGGCCTCCTGGTTGAGTCTCGTGTTTGTCTGACGCTTCTCAACTTGTTCTAGTTCATAGATACCGATGACTCGATTGAGCTCCTTGTAGTTTAGAGATACAGACGTTTTCTGATCATACTATATCTAGTGTTTGGACACATGATGGGACTTCTGTTGTTTTACCTCAAATATGATGGTCTCATGTTCCCAAAGACTAAATATGATACCAGAAAAACTCACTTTCCGTTTAGACAGCTGGTTAAATGTTTACATACAGGATGCCCTGCAGAACGACTGCAGTCGAGTTGACATGATAACATGTTTCTGAGTCCAGCCTCCAGCTCCTGCTGTGTGTTTCTATATAATTCTTATTGTTTAGGTGTAGCTAGCTTCCATCGCTGCTTTATCACCCTCCATAATGGGCAGCTTCCAGCGCCCGGCAGCAAATAAGCGGTTCTCCCGGGCTGTTCTCCCTCAGCCTGCCCTCCATAAATACGGGTAACAAAAGCTCTAATTGTTTCCTGTTTGGTTTGTGAAGTCTGTAAGTGAGAGTTCTGGATAATTATCCGCCCTACATACTGTAGGACTTCTATTATCGCTGCTGCTGAGACGCTCCGACGGAGCAGTCCTGACGCAACGCTGTGAAAACATGAACACATGAACACATGAACACATGAACACATGAACACATGAACACATGAACACATGAACACATGAACACATGGCCTCCAGGAACACTGAGAGGAAGAAGAACTAAATAACTCACTCAGCGTTATAGAGCTGCTAAAACCTGGGGGAGGAGGAGGAGAGGAGGAGAGAGGAGAGGAGATGAGAGGAGAGGAAGGGAGGGGAGGAGATGAGAGGAGGAGAAGAGAGGAGAGAAGGGGAGAGGAGGGGAGGGGAGAGGAGGAGAGGAGAGGAGGAGGAAGAGAGGAGGAGAGAGGAGAGGAGAGGAAAAGAGAGGAACTTTGGTTCGAGAAAAACATGAATGAAAAGGAGAAAAGAAAAAGAGAACAAAGAGAACAAAGATGAGTAAAGAAGGCAGCAAGAGGAGAGGAGCCTGAAAGGAAGCGAGCAGGAGAGGTGAGGAAACGAGGAGAGAGGAGAGGTTTAACTTGGTGAAAGGTCACTCTGGGAGTTCAGTATTTCATTTCCCTGATAAGTCAATATAAACACATTAAAAAAGAACGGCTAAAAACGAGAGGCCGAGCTCAAGCTCCAAATACACTACATTTCCCAGAATGCAACTCAACAGCATCTCTTCATTAGAACCCTCCCTGCCTGGATCTCCAAACTCCATCCTCCAGTTTAGACATTGTACAACAGTTTCCACAGTGAAAGCAGCAACGTTAATGAAGGATTAACGGATTTGTATGTGTAAAATTGGTGAAATGTCCCTTTCCCTGGACTGTTGACCTGCTACCTCTCCCTAAAGACCCCCTGTGCCCCCGTAAGAAACACTCAAATGGGTCTCAGTGGGTCTCAGGGGGTTAACTTCAAAACAAGAAAACAGCACAAACGAGACCAGATCGTTTCACGTTCACACACCTTCATCTTCACTCCTGGTCGTGGCAAAGAAGAGCGGAAGAGCGGCGCTGCAACCAAACACAGTAAAGTGGAATAAAGATGCTATTTCAATGAGCTTTATTTCAGCTGGTCCATTAAAACCTGTCCTCTGAGGTTTACCTCGACCAGTCAGGCAGGTAGAACTCTCCGTCTCCCTCCAGAGCGAGGTTTACTACGTCGTATAACGTTATATAAGTTCTTTGAGGAACGTTAAAGGTGCTTATTGGTTGTTGTTAGATCACAGGAGAACCTTTAACAAACATATAAAAGCTCTCGGTGTCCAGAACGTCGTAAAGACAGAGCGTCCGTCCACACGGAGAGTCCGTCTACCCCTTCCTCCGTCCATCTCGCTTCCTGCTGTATTCTGCAAACTGTTGTGGAAAATGTAATGAAGCTGCACACACACACACACACACACACACACACACACACACACACACAGGGCTAACTCAGTAATAGTTTCAAGGCTGGCCCAACAGCCCTGTGGAAAATATGACTGCCTTCTCTTTTCCACTGGCAATTTACACCAACAGGACGCCTGTTTTTCCCCTCCTCACCTCTTCACCCTCCTCCCTCCTCCCTCCTCTCTCTCTCTCTTCCTCCTCTCTCTCTCTCTCTCTCTCCATCTTTTCCTCCGTCTCTTTCTGCTTTCTCTGTTAAATGGAAACATGTTGGTCAAACAGCCGCAGCTGTGTAGGAGGAGAGAGCGCTGTAGGTACGGTGTGTGTCTATACGCTGGGAGTGAATGTGAGAGCCAGGAGACAGAACATGGAATTCTTTAACAGCCTGAAACGCTGCCGTGTCACATCATGTTTCCCATGTTAACCACGCCGTGTGTGTGTGTGTGTGTGTGCGTGTGTGTGTGTGTGTGTGTGTGTGTGTGTGCAGCAACACTGAAACAGAATACATAAAGAAAGTAAAAGAAAACATAAAGAGGCGACAAAATAATGACCCCATTTAGTCGCTTTTCAGGAACGTTTGATCGTCTCACCGTACTTCAACCCTCCCGGTTTTCCCGGGACGCTCCCGTTTTCCATCGTCCTCTCCCGGTTTCCTCTAGCGCTGAGATGACTCAACTATCTCCTGATTGGATAATATGATGCTACCTGGGTGCCAATTGGAGATGTATAGTGATAGTTGTTAACTTGTTGACCTCTAACCATGAAGGGAACCAGATGAACCACTCGAGAGACTTTAACTTCTGTAAATCTCTAAATGAGTCCAGTAGAATGTTTGATTTTCGTCGTCCGTTGTGGCGCTTTCAGAGCGAGCGACAGGAATAAATAGAAACAGGGCGACTGACAAAAGTTCAGCTCCAAACGGCGTGGCACTGCACAGACGCTGCAGTCAAACAGATTCTGACGCTGACGGTCGCGTTGCAGTCAGTTAGAACGCGGTGTGATCCGTAGACGACACTCAGCATCCTGACACCTCCGACCTCTCTGTGTTGAACACATCACATTCCCTCTAGATTACTTTGAGTGAACCTCCAACACTAAAGTTCAAACTGAGCCGACGCTGCTTCCCTTTTATTCAACATGAATACGGATTCAGGCATTTTGACCAACTCTACTTAGCTGCTCTCTCAAGCTGCTGTTAATGAAACCCAACACTTCCTGTAGAGGTTTCACAATAAAAGTTTTCCAGGGAAGAGCAGGGATTGTCCCCGATGAGCTGCTGGAGGCCGTTTTAATGTGAAACAGACGGAGGAAGTGTTGCCTCGGCTGCATTAGAGAGACGACGGGAGGTTGTTGTTGTTCAGTAGGAAGTGGAACGAGTGCACATTTTCTATCAGGAGGTTTAACAAAACCAACATCTTTCAAACTGTAGTCACCGTGACAACCAGAGAAACCACAGTTTAGTGGTTATTAGATGAGACACTGGAGGTAGAAACCTTCACGTGTACGTCACACCAGCTGAAACCACACACACACACACACACACATGCATGTGTACACGTCAGCTGTATACATTGGACAGAACAGAGAGTGACCTCACCTCTCAAGACTTTCAGACTCTACACACACATAATTACACATGTACACATGCAGTATGGAGCAGCAGTCATTGACATCCATCACACACACACATGTAGGGTTAAACCCAGAGGTTCTCCAGTGGTTCTCCAGAGGTTCTCCAGTGGTTCTCCAGTGGTTGTCCAGTGGTTCGCCAGAGGTTCTCCAGAGGTTCTCCAGTGGTTCTCCAGTGGTTCTCCAGTGGTTCTCCAGTGGTTCTCCAGAGGTTCTCCAGTGGTTTCGGTCTGTTGCTGGTACATTTGAATGTATTTACTCCTCAGAAACAAACAAAGACGTTTCCCCTCATCCTGTGTTTCCTGTTTCCTCTCCATCTGAAGCCCCTGAAGGCTTTTCCGTGAGTTCATCTCAGAGTTAGAAGCATACTTGATATATATATATATCATATATCTGATATTCATTTCTAGAAACATTTCTTTGACCAGTTAAACGTCGTCTCCCTCCTTTGTTGACTCTCTCTGTGTTGGTTTAGTTTAGATGTTGCGGTGGTTTCAGTCCGTCAGCGTTTTTCTTCTTCTTCCCCTTTTCTGACGAATCTGATGGATTTTTACTCCTAAAAGTTCAGAACCTTCCCACAGATCACCTACGGAAGCCCACAGGGGACAGTATTTACATTTGTGCATGAAAAGAAGCCAACGAGTGAAAGATGAAGCTGTGGGAATGCAGAGCACAGATCTAGTGTTGGTCAGCTGCAGCAGATTTACCATTAGAATAATCATTGTGACTTCTATACTGTGAACTTTTGCACGTATTTTGCACAACGTATCAGGAACATTGTAGGCAAAGAAACTAACAATAACAACAGAGCCAGGCGTGAGGGGGGTAATATTCTGAGAAGAACTACAAATAACTACAAACTGTGCCCTCCGATGTGAGGAACATCTCAGTCACAGTTTGGTTTCACTTCCTGACCTTCAGTGGAACGCTCTGTCGTCTCATATGTTAAAGTTGGAACTGTATAAGAAAGCCTTTTGTTTGTTTTTACCTCCCCGACGTTTCCCTGATGGATTCTCTCTGTAAATTGATGACTAATAATGAGTTTTATTGATGATACAATAATGTGAATATTCATTCTATGGATGTCTGCTAGTGTGTGTAATATCTTTATCTTTTTCTTTTTTTGTCTTCTGTCCTTTTTAATATTTGGTTCTGTTTTTATAATTGATGAAGGTATCACTGTAGAGCCCTGATGGAGCCCCTCTGAGGGGTTTCACCTCTCCATCATGTGTTGTTGTTTATGTAATTATAGAATATCAACTTGTACCTTTTTTATATGTGCAAACGTGGTCATACATGGCGTACAAATGACACACGGAAATCAAGAAAGGCGTTCTTATTGCACGCTAATCGCCTCGCACATTATCCTGGCATTTCTACAAACGGGCCGCTGCATCCCAGAGACCATCTTGGGAGTTTCAGGATGAAACATCAGCTGGAGATTGTCAGTTTGTTGGTAGTTTAAAACAGAGGAAGTGATGAACACGGTGAACGTGAAGCGACGGATCAGAAAGTCACAGAGCAGCTTTAACTTTTGGAGTATTTCCGTTGTGTAACTGAGGATTTTATAACAGCGAGTCAGGAGCAGCAGCGCTGTAACCTCAGCACACCGAGCACTTCCTCCTCCCACACACACACACACACACACACACACACACACCCTCATCCTGTCTATGTGCTGCCACCTCCCACACACACACTCTATTCAGGGCACACACACACACACACACACACACACACACATATTTGTCTGACAGAAATATCCAGTAGCATAATTGACTTCCTATCTGCTGTAAATCACTGTCTACTAGCTGTCTGTGTGTGTGTGTGTGTGTGTGTGTGTGTGTGTGTGTGTGTGTGTGTA
>CAKAOI010017854.1:6331-17373 GCA_916701655.1 Sebastiscus albofasciatus
TATATATATATGAAAAATATGTTTTTGTGTGAATTTAGCATAAAAAAATATGCTCAAATCATAACATGGCAAACTGAAGCCCAACAGGCAACAACAGCTGTCAGTGTGTCAGTGTGCTGACTTGACTATGACTTGCCCCAAACTGCATGTGATTATCATAAAGTGGGCATGTCTGTAAAGGGGAGACTCGTGGGTACCCAGATAACCCATTTTCATTCACATATCTTGAGGTCAGAGGTCAAGGGACCCCTTTGTAAATGGCCATGTCAGTTTTTCCTCGCCAAAATTAAGCGCAAGTTCGGAACATTATTTAGCCTCCTTCGCGACAAGTTAGTATGACATTGGTTGTTACCAAAGGATTCCTTAAGTTTTCTAGTTTCATATGATGCCTACAACACTACATACAATAACGTGTTACATGTTTGGTTATTGATGCGTTTTTATATGAAATAAGCTGCACTGAATCACACCCCCAGAGTTCAACAAGTAATGCATTGCAATGTTGTGAAGACATATGCTTTTAGACTAATGTACTACCTCACTGGGTCCACATTCCTCTTTATAGTGTATAGGCTAGTGTCCCTGAATTCAACCCCAAATTTAAACTACTTCATTTTTGTATCTTGGGCAGTGCACTTTGAAAATACTGTATTTTGTAATAACTCACTCTATACTTTACAATATCTCAAGAGTTGCACCATACGCATTTGCATACCCTGCTTGCAATGCATACACTTACATGTGTGTGTATCTATCTCATTCTATCACAGGAGAATCCTTATATGTGCAACAATGAATGTGACGCCACCACTGAGGAGCTGGCTCATCCTCCAGAGTTGATGTTTGACTTTGAGGGTCGCAACCCTACGACGTTTTGGCAGTCCACCTCATGGAAGAAATACCCAAAGCCCCTCCAGGTCAACATCACGCTGTCGTGGAACAAAACCATCGAGCTGACCGACGACATCGTGCTGACCTTTGAGTCAGGCCGACCGGAGCAGATGGTCCTGGAAAAGTCGCTCGACTACGGCCGGACCTGGACCCCGTACCAGTTCTATGCCACCGACTGCCTGGACGCCTTCACCATGGAACCCAAGACAGTCAACGACCTCACCCAGCGCACCCTGCTGGATATCATCTGCACTGAGGACTACTCCCGAGGCTACGTGTGGAAGAACGACAAGACGGTACGTTTTGAGATAAAGGACCGCTTTGCCTTCTTTGCCGGGCCTCGGCTACACAACATGGCCTCGCTGTACGGCCAGCTGGATACCACCAAGAACCTGAGGGACTTCTTCACCATCACCGATCTGAGGATTAAGCTGCTGAAGCCAGCCACTGGAGCCACCATGGTGGATGAGAATAACCTGTCCAGATACTTCTACGCCATCTCTGACATCAAGGTGCAGGGCAGGTAAGACTCTTTCATAATTCTTACTGGTCTTTTAAAACAGCTTTAGTCTGTAGATTGTCTTTTTATTCATTTATAACCTTTTCAAAAGGCGTTGAGTTTGCTGGTAAACAAACCAAAGTTATGTTAACATGCAATGTTTTTTTCGCCAAAAACCATGTGTATCCTTAAGGTCTAAACAAACATGTTGAGTTCAAATCTTTCCTCATAAATCATTTACAGAGCTGATTTGTCAATATTTTAAATCGTGCATGGGTTACATCCATGTTTACTTGTTTGCAGTCTTTTTTCTTCACTGCCTTTATTGGTGCATTGCTGCACCTCTTTGCACAGTTGTCAACAAAACCTAAACACCGAAGTGAAGGTCTTTCACAAAAAGAGCCTCCAATTTTCTGTTAACCAAAACTGACCTTTGTCGGGGGAGTTATTTCTTCAAACAGTAGGAGTTCTGTGAGGATATCAATACCCCTCAAATTCCTGTAATCCTCAGCATTGGATGAAGCCAGATCAATAATGATGGATGCTGTGGATGGATTGATAGAAATTATATCATTATAATTTTCACAGAACATCAGTATTACCTGGGTTGGCCAATAGGGTTGGGCGATTAGATGAATATATTGGCGATTGGCTCATTGTTTGTTTGTTTTTTGGGCAATATTTTGGCTGATTTTATTTTTGGTAATTTAATGGTCTGCCTCCGAAGAACAAGAGCCTCTCAGCCGCTGCTCAGTGGGCTGAGAGAGAGGGTTTATTTCGACCAAACCAGAGTTGGTGATTGTTGGAAAATTAACCAAGATGGTTTTGGTGAGTTTTATTTTGTTTTTAGTGTTTTACGACGTTAGCTGATCTCTAAGCTGAAACTAAGGCAGCGGGGGAGGGGGGACTGGGCGCCATGCCGCCTACAAACACACACACAGACATCTGTGTGAATACATCGGCAATCGCCAGTTGTTGGGCTGACGATGGCCAGTTGGAAAAATTGTACATATTGCCTAACCGTAGTGGCCAACCATGTGCTATTGAGTTCCAACAGTTTGCAGGTTCATTTCAAACCATAACACCACACACTGATTAGCACAACTTTAAGAGAGCTCATCAGTGAGATCACCTGCTGAGGCGATCAGCTGGAATGACAACCTACAGACTGTGGCTTCTCCGTGGTACATGGCACCACCCCCGGTGTAGACCCAACCTACTTTTTCTGTCTTCTGTGTAGAAGTTGCCTCTTCTTGGTGTTGTTTGGGTGGTCCAGTTTTGGCAAAACAAAATCCAACATATCTCATTTCTAAAAAGGGACATCAGATATGTTGCTAATTATGATTTTAGAAAGCACCATCAACTGACCAGAAAGGTTAACTACCACAGTCTAAACATGAATGCAAGTCAATCCCAATGTTCCCCCCTAATGCCTTGAAGGGATAGTTTGGGTGTTTGGAAGTGGGATTGTATGAGGTATTTATCCATAGTAGGTGTATCACTTACAGTAAATGGCAGTCGGCATGCCCCGAGCATCGAGAAACAGACAGGAGCACAGGTACCGGAGCAAAGCAATACAGTGCTGTGGACGGGGACGGCAGAAAAATTTATTTTAGCCACCTAAAAGAAAGGCTCACCTAAAGAAAATTGATATCTGTTTAAGTGTAAGCTATATTTAGAATATTTCCATTGTTGAACTGAACTGAAAGTGAAATACTGTTTTTTTCATCTGAGCCTACTGGCTTTGGAGAGAGTATAGATAAGTTTCACTTTCAGTTCAGTTCCCCGTCAGAAAGGAGAAGGAAAGGTCTGTCTGATGGCAAGATAAAGCTGCGAACATTTTTTAAGGTGAGCCTTTGTTCTAGCTGGCTGAAATAAGTTTTCTGCTGTCCCCGTTTACAGCACTGTATTGCTTTGCTCCTGTGTCGGTACTCCTGTCTGTTTCTCCAAGCTGGGGGAACGCTTACCGTCATCTACTGTAAATAATACACCTACTATGGATAAAATATCTCATACAACCACAGCTGAAAACATCTGAACCATCCCTTTACGCCCTAAACCCTCAGGGACTTACTGACGTCACCTGATAAATGCCTGAGTGTGAGAGGCTGCAAGGGATCAAAATGGTATTTATACGAATGTGAAAGCATTTTGCATGTTATGTACAATTGTGGGTTTTTATTTTACGTTTTTTACTGCCTGATTGGAACGTCTGCCAGGCTCTTAACTTACTAGAGGTAATCGTCAAATAATCAATTTACTTGTGTTTGTCAAAACAATATCATTAAGCAAATTTAAAAGAAACATTGATGAATATACTCTGATTTCATGGATTTTTTATGTACCATCTTAAATGCTTAATGGTAATTTAGTGTTTCTGTGTAAATTTAAAATGCCATGCTGAATACCCAGGTGCCGTCCGCTGTTTACCTTTTTTTTTTAAAACGCCTCTGGGCTTTCCCTGGTAACCCTGCTTAACATCACAAAGCTATGAATTGTGGGTTATTCCCTCAAGCAAAATCTGCAATAATGCGATCTCACGGAAAGTGTGCATATAAGGGCTCAAGTTGACAGTTGTACAGCCCTTAAACCCTCACGGCCTTTACGGGAATGCGACTCCAAGGCCGCGGATCTGTGAGTGTGGACATTGGGATTGGGTCTATGAATGCATTTTGATAAGGAGGATTCCTAAGTGAATAAATACATTATATTACATATTAAAGCTTCAAAATGCAAAGGCCTAAGTCTTGCACAATATGCGCTTGTAGACATGTAGCAGTCAAAGTGTTCAGGTGGCCCAGACAGTGTGAATTCAACCCAGCCCAAAAGTCTGTTTCTAAAATTAGTCTGAATCAGGCAAAAAAAAAAGAGCAGCCTGAGCAGACGCTGAACTCTACTCTCCTAAATTACTTATTATAACCCTAACTTGACAAGGACAGAGGGCTGAGATTTCCTCCTGTGAGCCGTGGTGAGGAGAAGAGTTTTAATGCATGTCTCTCTGCATTTTTTATTGCGGACACACATCAAGATTCCAGAGACATCTCATAACCCCATAATGTGATATTACGATTATTGGGTCAGGTAGCACATAAATTCTGGAGAGCCGAACTTACTTTGGTTACATTTTTTTAGTTTTAAAACATTGTCGTCAGTTTAATTAAATAACAACATTACCTAGAGCTTTTCTGTTGATTACCACAACTTTTGATGAATATGAAAATTTTTACATTGTTACTAATCTCTATATAATTACATAAATGTTCTTATTCGTAATTAATTCACTTTTTTAATTACACCCACAGATATCACCATCCACATTTCTCATTGCCATTATACAAGCAGAAGTCAGCTGCTAAGGCTGTAAACAGAATCATATACTGTATGACTGAATGTTTATTAACTGTGTTTTTATTCCAATTAAACCAGTTCAATTTAGTTTATTATTTACTTGCACACAATAGTGGGGACCAAGGCCACAAGACAGGAGAGAAAAGAAATTTAAAAGTGTTTTTATTTTCTGATGAAAAACAACGTAAAGTGTAGAGCCTTATGTGAAGCAGAATTTAGCCAAAAGTCAGAAATCTCCGTGTGCACAGTTCCGTTCAGGTACATTACCATTAGCTATAGAAACAGGCAGGTTTACTGGCCTCCCTGAGGAGAAAAAGACTTCATGTGATTTAGGTGAGACTGGAGACAAAGTCGATTTCAAGTTTTATTGCTCATTATATGATGATTTAAGGGCTCTTTAAGTGAAATGCCCTTAATTTCTGAGTTTTTCTGGATGAATGACCATAAGAAACGTGAGCTGTATTTTAGGAAGGGAACATTTTGTGTGGCGATTATTATTTCTCCTAGCTCGGGTGAGGAGAAAAAGTTATTTTTTGCAACGTAATATAAGACGTTATGTTCATATAATAATAAATAAATAGATAAATATGATAAATTGAAAGTAAATGATGTATAACTTTCATTTTATTACAGCTGCATTAAATGATTTTTGGCCACTTTGGGGGCAGCTGACAATGGACATTTTATCAGCTTAGTCCTTATGGCAAACTTGGTAGCAAACAGTTGCTTATTACACCAGACACGTAGCAATATTAGCATTCATTTGGAGTCCATTCATTTGGCCACCTGATTAATGGAAGTCCAATATTCAATCTCCTTTTAGCTGTGGTCTGGTTGCTCAACCTGGTCTCACAGGAAGGCGTATAAATAGCACAACATCACACAGACATTCCACTTGTCATGAGGACCCATTTTATGCTTTCTACATGTCATTTGTCCGCAGTTAGGTTTAGGCAACAAAACCACTTAGTTAGGTTTAGGAAAAACGTCATGGTTGGGCTTGATTTAAGTACGTAAACTAAGTAGAATATGTACAGAAACAACGTAGCATAAGTGCGGAAAGCATGTGACAATCGTCACTAATGTAACTTACAAAACAAAACACGGGTCTTGAACACCGGTCTCCTGGTCAAAAGTCGTGTGTTTGTTGGACCCATCCTCCTCCCCAACTGCTCGCCATAAGCGGCCTTTCTCGCTTTTTATTCTATTTCACTAGCTCTGAGCGTAGCATATTTATGTGGATTAGTTTATATTGCAGTCAGTACAGACTACATGACATACAAATGACACGCCAAAAGCTATTGCAAGCTAAATGCCTTGCTCATTATCGTGTCATTCATACGCCATTTTGTGCGACCGGACTGGGTCTCCACCAACTCCTGAGGGACAAATCTGACTTTTTAGCTGCTAATTGCTCCACTTTGTTCAGCAGATAGTCGTTAACTTTGTCTGTTTGCCATTTGGTGCTGAGCAGGTAGTGTACAGTGCGTTTATTCGTTTTTATCGCTGGAAACAAGGATGATAAAAGCGTCCGCCTGCTAGCCCAAACACAAAAAAATACAGTCCAAAAAATATATTAAAAAGGTGTGTAAAGCTGAGGGCGACTGCAGAGTTGGGTGATTTATGCGGGTTTGTCACTACAAGCATCCCCCTTCACATCAAACACAATCATTTGATCCATTGTTAATACACAAAATTTTGATTAGTGTAGCTTTAAAGAGAAACAATTCTATTTTCCCTCTTTGAATTTAGATATTTCTCCGTCTCCACTTAAAAAGTGGTAAAGGTTTTCCTATTTTCCCCATTTTAAAACCTACATTTTCAGGAGAATTATTCCGTCTGCTTACCGGCATGTCGTTAACACAGCCTGCAATGTTGCGACGTATAATATATCCATCAGTGAGTCATCAGAATGCCTCTGTGATTTTCAGGGAATGGAAACATTGTCGTTTCATGATGCATGGAAATGGCCCACATGATGGTCGTAAAGCCTCTACAGCTGCTCTCCAAATGGGACCTGTGTTGCTTGCTGCAGTTGGTTTATATGAGGATAACTAGGTTGGTAATGACCCATCAGATGGGCCCTCGGTGAATTGAAACAGTTAGTCCCTAATTAGAATTCAGTCGACTTCAATGGCAGATTAGAACCATTAGCACGTTGGCTAATTGGTAGGAGACTAATCTTGTAATTAAGAGCATTTGCAGCTGATTAAATGGTAATCATCGGAGACACATCAGTGAAACGTGGAGACATTCAGAATTGCCAGGCCGCGGTTCCAAATTTAGCCTTGCCCTGTTTAATAATGAGTAGATTTATGGCTTAATCTATGAGGCTTCCTTTTCGAGCAAGCTGCAGTTTATGCTCTAAATAACACACATTTTCAAACATCTCTAGTACGTTTTAATCATCTTTGACTGCTGGTTGCAAAATCTGAACAAATCAGTCACTGAACATGAGCTGTCATAACTGGCAAAACATCTGACAACACTTTATGATGTTTGATGACTTTGATCACATGCCACAACAAGTTTTTCATAATGGTGGCAAGTGGTATTCGCAATTCATCTATCAGAGCGATATAAAAGTTATGCAGTCAGACACACTCTTCCAATATTCTCACTCGTACTGTAAACATGAATTGATGAGTTCTACATTGCAGGGCTTGCCACCAAGCAGAGAATAGCATCTCCCACAGATATCTTATTTTGCCATTCATTAGAAAGAGTAAAAGGTTGGATGGGAGGAAAATAAGCTATTTTGCCCAATTTTCCATCCTGCCCCCGGGCATCAAATTCAATTTTCCACCAAAAGTTTGCAGTGAGAAAGAAAAGAAAATAAACATACGATTTCTGTCCAGAGGTGGATCAGTAACTCACTTGAAAGAGGGCGTTGGAGACGGGTGGGGAGAGACTGATTAGAGCTCCCACCAGACTCAGCAGCCTCCTGGCTACAACCAAATGTGAAAGCCTTATCACAGAATGACCATCCTGTCCGAGAATTCCCAGAACACTCCACAAATGCTGATTAACTTTCACTCATATACCGCTGAATATGTGCAGTGTCAGGTAACCTGCGGATATGTTTGCGAATGTCACAGCTCTGAATGGATGGATGCCTAAATAAATGTCAAATTATATTTCCACAATGATCTGTGAATGCTTTTGCCTCATTTCACACTTAAATTTCAGAAATAACAAAAGTAATATGAATTCACCTTGTTTGCGTAAAGTTCACAAGAAGTGCTTTGCAAATATGAAAAGATAATATAAAAATGAGTCAAAAATGAATAAGTCATTTAATTTGGGGAAAATGTTAGAAAAAATTCAATCATAGAACAATTTAACTCCCCTGAAATCTAGCGATTAGCCACACCCTGTTTTTCTTGAGGATCATTTTGTCACACAAGGTCACAACGTTTCATATTTAAACTAGGGCTGTCAATCGATTAAAATATTTAATCGTGATTAATCGCATGATTGTCTATAGTTAATCATGATTAATCGCAAATTAATCCAATTTTTTATCTGTTCGAAATGCACCTTAAAAGGGAGATTTATCAAGTATTTAATACTCTTATCAACATGGGAGTGGGCAAATATGCTGCTTTATGCAAATATATGTATATATTTATTATTGGAAATCGATTAACAACACAAAAAATTACAAATATTGTCCAGAAACCCTCACAGGTACTGCATTTAGCATAAAGAAATATGCTCAAATCATAACATGGCAAACTCAAGCCTAACAAGCAACAACAGCTGTCAGTGTGTCAGTGTGCTGACTTGACTATGACTTGCCCCAAACTGCATGTGATTATTATAAAGTGGGCATGTCTGTAAAGGGGAGACTCGTGGGTACCCATAGAACCCATTTTCATTCACATATCTTGAGGTCAGAGGTCAAGGGACTCCTTTGAAAATGGCCATGACATTTTTTTCCAAAATTTAGCTTAAGTTTGGAGCGTTATTTAACCTCTGCAACAATCTTTTATGACATGGTTGGTACCAATGGATTCCTTAGGTTTTGTAGTTTCATATGATGCCAGAATCATCACAGCTTTAAAACGGAGCCTGCTACAACCTAAAAATTGCATGTTGCATTAATGCATCAAAGATAAATTTGCGTTAATGCATTACTATCACATAATAATAATAAGTTTGTTTTCACCTTTAAATACTTCCAGATACAACAAAGTTGCATCAGAAAACCGTCAGCAACTTAAAACATCGGCAGAAGATCTACAAGTTTGCAAGGAATTACACTCACACTGGATGATTCTGCACCTCATGATTTATGTCCAATGCCAAGTCAGTATCAGTAAAGGAAGTAGTGAGCCCTTCAGGCAGAAAGAAAGAAAGGGTGTGGAGGTCAGGGTGGTGGATTTTCAGTCAGGAGACCAGAGAATGTGAACCTCCACGTTTCTCCCTTTCAGTAACACACATCTTGCAAAGCCATGCACTGCAAACCTTCAGCTCGCTGCCACCCCCGCTCTCTTTCACAGTGAATGAAGTATGAAATATGGTGAGCGATCACATATGTTGCATCCATCTAGTAGTGTTTCGATATCAGCGAGGAGAAAGCCGACCTTGAGCAATAAAAGCTAATGCTGTAGGTAACCCCTTACATCAACAATAACTCCAGCTCAACCCTTACCATACCTAACCGTCCTGTAGATATCATGCTCAGAACTGATTACTCTGGTAACACGATGAATCCACACAAAAGTAAATAAAACAGCATCCTCAACATGGTTCATTTGTGCAAGTTGAGCGTACAAATCTTTAAAGACTGAGGCTCATTACCTGCAGGCTCTTGGAAGCCATTGCGAGAAAAACATAATGAAATCCCAAACTTAAGTGCCCGAGGCAGGTTGAAGCAAAGCAGGCAAGCCAATAAAAGTAAATAACATTTCATTCAGAAATAAATCCTTAGAAGCTCGAGACGCCACACATGGTAACACAAAAGAACCAGAGTAGATTTCTCCTTTAATAATCGAAGAATTGTTGCGGAGCACAAGTTTATAAAAGTGGCTTTACAAGGCTCAGAATCACATTGCTCAAAATACTGTGACAAATCTTCCTGTACAATAATGGTCTTGTATGATAGAAAAAGTTGTGGGTAAAAGAAGACATGAGGAAAAGCTAGTAGGGGGATTATTTTTTTCCACCTCTCCTGAGTAGGGAGTCGTGTGTGGCGGGGGTAGCCATGCTATTGATTTCTAATGTTATTCCACATCAATGGAAAACAAAAACCTTGAACCGTGCAGGCTGTCCCACCTTTCACGTCTCCCTCTCCATCGTTCCTCACTTATTGATCAGATGTCTGCTCGTTAATTAAGACGTGACCGCTACGGGCTGGCTGCGCGGTCAGAGCTGCACATCTGCAGGGCTGCAGCGGGGCCTGGGAATGAGAGGCAGCTAATCCATAAGTGCTAATGTGCTATTTCTCTCATCCCCCCCATGTCATTCTCTATTTTTCCCTAACCGCTTCTCTCGTTTTTCTTTTTTTCTTACCTCACTGTTTCTTTCTCTTTTCCTTTTTTACCTAGTTTTCAAACATTGTCAAAGTAACCATAAAATAACTTTTCAACAGGGCCACAGGTCTCATGTCAAGATACAAAGCTATCACTATCTATACACACATAGAGAGACGTGTATTTCAGAGTTCATGCAGTTTAGAATGAATGGGAATTATGCGTAATTAGGCAATGTTATTAGATTAGATTAGATTAAACTTTATTGATATTGCACAGAGTGCCGGTACTGAGACAATGAAATGTAGTTTAGTATCTAAACAGAGTGCAGAAAGCAGTTACGTGCAGAGTAATGTACATAATAGAGCCAGGGTGAGCGTTTTTTCAAACAAGCAACATGTTCGCTTAGCCTGTTTGCTGACGCACGGAGCAGGTTAGGACATCTTCATTTGGAAAAACTGAAAACTGAAAACTGTTAGGAAGAGGTGTCAGGGGTAGATATGTAAGGGATAATGTACAGCATAGTGAAATATTCCCCCGACAGGAGACCCCAACGCGAAATGGAGGGATCTTGCATCGCCCTGAAGGGGTTTATTTCAAAACAATGACCCACTAGCTGTACATTATCCCGCTTATTCCACGCCTACTTACTTTAGAAATCAATAATTTGACACAAAAACAGTCCGTAAGGGTCCAACATCAGAACTGCTTCCATAGCAACTGACAGCCAGTAGAACGCCATGATTGACCAATCAGAATTGAGTATTCAACAAAGTCATGTAACAAGAATACGCTAAGATACATATATATATATAAATATATATATA
>CAKAOI010017863.1:0-22683 GCA_916701655.1 Sebastiscus albofasciatus
ACTGTACTGGTTTGGTCACTCTCACTGATAAGCCCACTGTACATTACCTGTCAGATAGAAAGAGACAGATATTTAATAGATGTATAATATTGGACTTAAAAACTGGACTCCAGATGAATGCTAATGCTGCTCTGTGCCTGCTGGATGTATTAATGGCCATAACAACTGTATAACCTGTCAGATGTTGTGTTTACAGCCCATAAGTCAGTTCAAACAGCTTTACGTAATGAATAGAATAATCCTCAACATGATGTGGTTCTGATTACATGTGTGTAATAAGCCACTATATCATTTCAGTCGATGCAGATAGATGATATACTGCACGTTCAGTCTACCTTTTATCTGCTTTACTAAACACAGCTGTACAACATGCAGAGCCTTCAGTCATATTGAAGTCATTTCTAGTTTCACGTCTTTCATCAGCTGTGTTTAATCAGCTGCTTTTGGTTTGACAGGTTTCATTCTTCTTTCTTTAAACACCTTTCTCTGTCTCCCTGTCTGGTGTGTCTCTGTAGAACCTGAACTTCACCGGTTTCAGGAAGATCCTGAAGAAGCACGATAAGATTTTGGAGACGTCGAGGGGGGCTGACTGGAGAGTGGTCCATGTTGAAGTGGCTCCATTTTACACATGCAAGAAAATCACACAGCTCATCTCTGAGACAGAGGTGCACACACACACACACACACACACGCACACACTCAAATGCACATATGCTTGATTAGCATTGCTTTAGTTAAGTAAAGCAGGTTGTACAAGATTCACAATGTCAATATTCTAATTAAAAAGCAGTGATAAGAAACACTTACCAGCTGTCAATATATCAGTGATTTTCAGCCCTCATAATTCTCTTTGTGTCTTTCAGGCATTGGTCACAACAGAGCTGGAAGGTGGTGACAGGCAGAAGGCCATGAAGAGGCTGAGGGTACCCCCCCTGGGAGCTGCACAGGTCTCACACACACAAACACGCGCACGCACACGCACACGCACACACACACACACACACACACACACACACACACACACTGTTCCTAAACTCAACATCCTCTGCTGTCACTTGAACTGCTTCTGCGATGGGTCAGAAACTAAAGGTCCATGCTCCTGTTGTCCTTTTATTGCACAAAATCAAACTTTCACCCACAGAAAATTTCCTTTCCTAACAATTGTCGATAAAGTGACTGACCAGATGCCCAATTTGAATTGTCATGGTGTAAGAAAGACTGACCCATACCTGCATGTTTGTTGTCCCAAAAGTTAGACACGATATAAGTTTTGACTTCCTGGATTTGGAAACAAAAAGAAATCACAGCAGTGTACAGTTTCAAATCATTCAGAATCCTGAGTTTCCAAAAACTCCATATAGGGGCTCCACGAGCGAGCAAAGTTTTTGTCTTTCCTTTTTACAATACAAGTCAGTCTCTCAAAGCTAGACAGGCTGCCAGTTCCTTTATCCACCTTCCACGAGTGTCAAAAATTCAGTTTTCAAGACAAAATTCTGAGAATTTGTCAGTAGTTTATTTGAATAAAGATTGATCGCTCTATAAGTGCCAATCTGATGTTTGCATTTGCATTGACTGCAATGGTTCACATGAGGATATAATTCAAAATACATTGGAACATTGAAGCTATTTAGTGAGAATGTACAGTATCTGTGTACAGTACTGTTTACACTAAAACATTCTGATGCACTGTGGGCTCAATTTTGTTTTTTATAATTCAAAAATCTGTCTGGATGGTTTCTTGGAGGACAGTCGGAAGAAGCAGAAGTTTGGTGTCAATTGAGCAAAAACAGTAGGAGATAGTTAAATTAGTTTTACAGTTTTGGGTAAAAACAGAGCGATGGACTTCATAACTCCTGCCAGGTTGAATCATATGACCATTTCTGCTCACCTGGGCTGCAATCTGGTGGAAGTTGCAAAGTTGTAGCACGTACGGCTGATTTGTTATGAATTAAAGTTTGAAACTTCAGACGTTTGCTGTAGCGCCACCATCAGGACTATTGGCGCATAAAGCCAGCTGAGGAAGTTTAGCACAGGCCTGGACCTATGTGCATGTTCATTCATGGGAAGGCAGCAGGGGTGTGACGAAATATCGTGCCACGAAATATCGATATATAAAAACGGGACGATATGCCCTGATATCGCATTCAGTTTTTCGTCTCGACGGTGCATAATAGGTACTACGTACATACCGGCTCCGGGCACCGAAATTTAACCAATCGCAACGCACGGCCGCAGCTTCAGTTACGCTGCGCATGTGTCATACCCCCGGAGCCATGTCCGCCCGTGACTTAGCCTCCTTTCATAGGCCTTGTCGGAGCTCCGCACACATCAACACACACAGCGCAGTCAGTGAACAGCTGATCAGAGAGGCCGCGGTGGAGGAGACGAGTTGACGCTACGCTCGTTGCTGTTAGGAAGTGCAATAAAACTCTGCTCTGTCCGCTGTCTCTCATCCTCCGCCGCGACGTTTACACAAGCAGGGCGGGTTAGCTCGGCGGCTAACAGCTAACTGAAAACACCTGTAAGTTATTTAGTGGAGTTGTGAATGACTTTAGTTCCCTCTAGTAAGCTGCGTTTCAGTGTATGATAATAAGTTTGCATTCACTATTTGTATTGTAATAACATAATAATACGTTTTGTATTAACAGACTGCGTCTGGGCCTTAAAACAAGCTGTTTCCCAATCAGCTTTATGAATATCCTCCTTCATATCAATTTTACATGTCTCTAGCATTTTGGAAGATGAATCTTTTGAATAAGTTTACAAGTAAGGGATAATGTACATTGTTGTGAAAGAATCCCCGACAGGGCGATGCTGCATTCGCATCGGGGTCTCTCATTACCCTAAAGGGGATTCTTTCACAACAATGACCAGCTAGCTGTACAATATCCTGCTTATTATATACAGTATTAAATACACGGATACTTACTGAAGAAATCAATAATTTGACACAAAAACGGTCCTCCAGAGTCCGACATCAGAGCTGAGCCCATTGCAACGGTCTGTTATACATAGCAACGGTCTGTTATAGACAGCAACGGTCTGTTATACATAGCAACGGTTTGTTATACATAGCAACGGTCTGTTATAGACAGCAACGGTCTGTTATACATAGCAACGGTCTGTTATAGACAGCAACGGTCTGTTATACACAGCAACGGTCTGTTATACATAGCAACGGTCTGTTATAGACAGCAACGGTCTGTTATAGACAGCAACGGTCTGTTATATATAGCAACGGTCTGTTATACACAGCAACGGTCTGTTATACACAGCAACGGTCTGTTATACATAGCAACGGTCTGTTATAGACAGCAACGGTCTGTTATACATAGCAACGGTCTGTTATAGACAGCAACGGTCTGTTATACACAGCAATGGTCTGTTATACATAGCAACAGTCTGTTATACACAGCAACGGTCTGTTATAATAGCAACGGTCTGTTATACACAGCAACGGTCTGTTATACATAGCAACGGTCTGTTATAGACAGCAACGGTCAGTTATACATAGCAACGGTCTGTTATACACAGCAACGGTCTGTTATACACAGCAACGGTCTGTTATACACAGCAACGGTCTGTTATACACAGCAACGGTCTGTTATACACAGCAACGGTCTGTTATACACAGCAACGGTCTGTTATACATAGCAACGGTCTGTTATAGACAGCAACGGTCTGTTATAGACAGCAACGGTCTGTTATACACAGCAACGGTCTGTTATACACAGCAACGGTCTGTAATACAGAAATAACAGACCTCAGAACGCCGTGATTGACCAATCCGAATCGAGTATAGCTAGTGGTCAGAAAAGGATTCTAGCTTTTTGACCCTTGCTGAATACAAGTAAAGCTTAAGAGGAAGTCCTATATATTATATATTATATATCATATTTATATCTGCTCTATAGTGTCCCAAACTGGGAAGGGAGCCACAGAGAAATATTACACTGCTGATCTTAACTGGGCAGTCCAGTAGTACCATTTCATGTTGGGGAGTTGAAGCCCTCCTCTTTCATACGGTAAATATGATAGCCTTAGTTGGAATCCAGTCTGTTTATTATTCCAGATGAATTAGTTCAATAAATCATCAATGTTATAAAAAAGTGTTAGGTAGTGGAAGTGGAGAATAAGCTGTAAGTGCAGTTTCAAACATTATTAGTTTGATAGTGAGTTACTGAACAACAAGCTCAGAACCATCTTAATGCTGACAGATGGCCTACTTATTTGACATGTCTTGCATGTCCATCATTTTTAATAACCCTGGAATTTATATTAAACACAGCCAAGACATTAATATCGGTATCATTATTCTAGAGTGGTGGGGATGTAGTGTATAGATGGTGCTCTGAGGGGTTGACTGTGTTTCTGTGTGTGCCTGCAGCCTGCTCCTGCTTGGACCACCTTTCGAGTGGGCCTTTACTGTGGAGTATTCCTGGTCTTACTAGTCACTGTGGTCATTACAGGTAACGCATACACACACACACACACACACACACATTAGATTCTCACACTATTGTAACATAAATTGTGCATCTAAGAATATTGTACGATTTAAAGGTCTGAAACGTTTGAACATCTAGCGACTCAATTTTTACTTCCTGGAAAATAACAGTGTGTCGAGGCCAGAAGTCTGCAGTACTGAGCAGAAGAGTACAGTTCTGCTGGAGTTTCAGGCTCCAAATCAGGAATTGAGTGTATTTTTCACAACTTTTTAAAAATCTCTTAACCTATTTATGTCTTTCACGTTGAGAACGTTGTTTTATATTTGTTAAGTACAATGAATGTCTACTCTCTCTGCTTATTACTTTCCATTTGTTTAATTTGTGCAAATAAATTCAAGTGAAACTATCATCTACAGTTCTCAACAGCAGCATGTGACATGGAAACAGCATGTCCTGGTTTAAAATACACAAGTCATGTTGTGTCTGTGTTTCAGTGTTTTAAAACAATACATATACCATATCACCAAGTGTCAACATTTAATAACCTGCTATGATCATTGTGATTTTTATGGAGCAATGGTAGTGAAGTATAGTTTAGGAGTTAGTACTGAATGATCTGCTGTGAGTCTTCTCACTCTCCTTCTCTGGTTCTGTTCATACATCATCTACTCTTTACCTGTCACTAGGAGCTGTGGTGATCCGTAGTCGTAGTGCTGATGTTTGGCCTATGGTCAGGATCTACAGAGGAGGCTTCCTGTTAATAGAATTCCTCTTCCTGTTAGGTATACACACACGTACACACACACACACACACACACAATACAATGCTAAGTTAGGAGTAAAGTTTCCGTTCGTTCAGTTCAGGACAATGACGGAAGGAAAACGAGCCTAGTTGTACCCCAATAATATATGAAAAATATGTCAATGTTGCATAAATTACAGTTTCAGTTACTAATTTATAATGCATGCACACACACACACACACACACACACACACACACACCCCTTATCAGTCCTACTGTTTGTATCTTCCAGGCATCAACACCTACGGCTGGAGGCAGGCGGGCGTTAACCATGTACTCATATTTGAACTCAACCCCAGAAACAACCTGTCACATCAGCATCTGTTTGAGGTCCAAGCACGCACATACACACATGCAAACATTGTGTCTAACAAATACAACAAATGGCTCAAGGCCCTCCAGATGAAATGGAAATAATGGCTGTGTATCCATGGACATGGACATCAAGTGCTTTTTAGAGGAGGTAATATGCTGGGTAGTAATGTGTCATTCTGTGTGTGTGCAGATTGCAGGTCTGTTGGGGGTGCTGTGGTGCGTCAGCCTGCTGTCCTGCCTCTTCAGTGATAGCATCCTGGTACCAATGCAGGCTAACCCTCTTGCTCTCTACGGCCTCTTCCTCCTCTTCCTCATCAACCCCTTCAAGACCTGCTACTACAAGTCACGCTTCTGGCTGCTCAAACTCTTGGTATCACCACTCAATTACAAATGATACAGTCTTTCTGTTTGTTTTTCCATAACGTTCCTGTCACCACTGTTCATCCTTTGTGTCACTGTACAGTAAATGACGTTCATTGTAGTTGAAAAAGATGTGTGACCGTTTGAAAGATCCACTATTTAACATTTCTAGGAGAAAAGTTCTGGCATCTAAGTTGAGTGTTTTGTCTGAGCAGCAGCCAGTCCAACTATGAGACATAAATATCAGAATTGTGGGTGATTAGTGTTCTGTTGATCAGATCAACCCCCCCTCAATCTCTCCCCACAGGTCACCACAGGTCATTTTATACAGTGAGGTCAATGAAATGTCTCCTATGGGGACTAACATCATCACACATGAATACAGTTGAGCTCATTGGATACACCAGAGTCTCAGCTTTACAGTGAGACCCAATTTATGGAATTCAACACTGTTTAGGGAATATTTAAACGCTCCATTTTAGAATAGGAGACAATAACACATTTATACTGCACACATAAAACTGCAACTGCACTCAATTCCCATGTCTGTAAAGGGGAGACTCGTGGGTACCCATAGAACCATTCACATATCTGGAGGTCAGAGGTCAAGGGACCCCTTTGAAAATGGCCATGCCAGTTTTTCCTCACCAAAATTTAGCATGACTTTGTAGCGTTCTTCCTGACATGCTAGCATGACATGGTTGGTACCGATGGATTCATTATTTTTTCTAGTTTCATATGATACCAGTAGCTTCACTCTAGCTTTAAAACTGAAAAGCAAAGTCGACCGAGGGTGTCGTCACCCTCAAGGAGTGAAAGAGGTTAATGTTATTTGATTTGTTTGGATCATAAATGATACCTAGGCATATGTTTTCCATTCAGTGTTTTAGCTCAATGTCATATTCTCCAACAGTATTTTTTCAGAGCCAAAAATGAATTATTCATTAGCAGACCTTTTTAAAGAAAGTTCAAAACTAAAAAAGTGCTGCTTGCATAAGTATTCAATCCCTACACATTAGTACTTGGTAGAGGCGCGTTTTGCTGCAATAACAGCTGTAAGTGTTTTGGGTAAGTACCGGTCATCTTTGGGAGTGATCTTACCCCGTTCCTCCTGGCAGATGATTTGCTCCAGATTGATCAGGTTGGTTGGATGATGCTTGTGGACTGCAACTTTCAAACAGTGCCACAGATCCTCCATCGGATTGAAATCTGGACTTGGACTTGAATTTTGGCCAAGAAGCTCTTATCTTGTTCTCATCTGACCACAAAACCTCATCTCACATCTGAACTTGCGGTATAAGCCGATACCGAGGACCGATCCGATACCAGCGTGATTAAAAAAAAAAACATATAGTTATTGTTATTATTATTATTATTGTTATGAACAGCTGTTTACTACAGACCATGTATGGATGTTATGATTACTATCTTTGTCGTCTGGCCTGGCTCAGGTTAAACCCTGTAAAACATGAACAGATTTTCCACTGTGACATCGCTCTGACTACCGTTCCACTCTCCACCAGCACCGCACTGTTGTTGTTGTTGTTGTTTGCTGTCGTCACGTGACAGACTACCTGCAGTCAGTTCTTCTTCGCTGCTCTAAAACAGTAGTTGCCAGTGGCAGCCATGATACTTCCAGCACAGTGAAGGCCACTGTTTTGGAGCTGTGAAGAAGAATTGATTTCCGGTTAAAGAAGATGATGTTTTTTTTCTGGGTTAATAAATTCTGGTATCGGATCGGTGCATAGACTTGCGGATACCCAAATCTCATTTTGGGCAGTATAGGACGGAAGTCTGATACTGGTATCGGTATGAGAACAACTCTAACCAATTGTAAGCCAAGTGTGTCCTCATTAGGGAAATATTTCTCATCTGTGTAATCTTGGAGCTTCCAGAGCATAGGTATTGAATACTTCTGCAAACAGCACATTTCACATATTTATTTTTCTAACATTGAACCAGTGTCACATTAAAATAGTTTGTTTTGAGGGCCAGTCTTTTAAAATAATTTATTCCACAAAAACAAATCTCAATGTATCATCTGTAATTTACAGAAGCCCTGAAAGGCAAGCAAGAATTTTCTTTTTTGTCTGATCTAAACTCTATATGAAAAAGAACAGGTGAAAAATAAATCTTTCTAAGTTCCTTATTTTTCTATGAAACACGTGTGAAAAAATAACAGGCCCATTTTTCTTATTAAGTTACTTTTTTCTTTTTTGCATCTGTGTGAAAATGTGAATGTTTGTGTAGTGTTTGATGTTGTAATACTTATTTCAACCACCAGAGTGCACCAATATCCCATGCTCTAAATAGGACTAAGCTTTTAGGTTTTCTTCCAGAGGTCTAGTTTAGAAAGCAAGATTAGTAAAACCTCTGAGTTAGTTAAACCTGAGAAGAGTCTGTCTCCTCCCTCTGACAGAGCCAGACACGCTGCTTTATTTCCTCATTCATTCAGTCAAAGGTTGGCTGTATGTCAGAATCTAAATCCTGGTTGGATATTAGTTTGTTACTCAGGACAAGTTAGCACTTTTAGCGCTGTCAGTTATTTCTTTTGAACAGTGTGAATATGTGTGTATGTGTCAGTTATTTGCAGTAAAGGCCCTGCTCTTTACTGAACCTATGAGGTTACACTCTGACTGTCCATACAGGGTGTTTTTCTGAGCACCAGGGGAGGGAGCGTGCAGCCACCTAGAGGAAAAGTGCTGCATCCAGTATCTTTTTTTCAGAGCGCTCCGACTTTTTTGCGTGGCCGCTCCGAGCGCTTCCAGTTGAAAATCTCTGAACTTTTCCCCTGCCAGAGAAAACCGCTATATTCACACGCAGCCTTAAACACATTTTCCCAATTGTCTATGTAGATTGTCTCCATCATGATTTGTGATAGTTCTTGGGAAGTGTAAGTAAAACACACAAGAGTTACCACTTACAGGCTTACGCCAGTTGATGACCGAACAAAGGTTATACAAGGTAGTGTGAGTTCAATTCAGTTTATTTTGATATAGTGTCAAATCATAACAAGTTATCTCAAGACACGTTTCATATAGAGCAGGTCTAGACCGTACTCTATAATCTAGAGACCCAACCAGAGATCCCCCATGGGCATGCATTGTTATGTGAAACCGAAAGGAAAAAGTCCCCTTAAGTAACTAGTGTGCTATGGACTGCACAATCACTGTACTCACTTTCTAACCTGGTATTCACATCCTCTCTGACATTTACTGCCATGCTTGACAGGGAGAGTTTTTACCCAAGTCTTGGGATTGGAGAGTAGAGTTATATAACGCAGACATGCACAAAATTAAGCTTTTGTTCATTCGTTCATACAATCAAATTGACATATAAACAAATATGTTCTCCTGCTGTATAAATGTCACGACTGTTTCTACTGCTTTTAACTTGTGTCCTTTTACAACATTTAAACTGCATGTCCTGTTTAATGTTATTGTCCTGATGTATTTCAGGGAGACTTCTGTAACACCTTGGCCAGGGACAACAGATGAAAAATAGCCTTTCTGCCATTTTTATACTTTCCACCCCCAAGTCCAACCTCCGCAGCCTTGGGGACAGAGCATTCTCCAGGGCAGCTCCCAAGCTTTGGAACTCCCTCCCACAACTCATTAGACAGTCTGATTCCCTCCCCCTATTACAGTCCCGCCTCAAAACCCACCTGTTCTCCTCTGCCTACTCCTAGCCCCCCCTCCCCGTACCCATTTGTCCGTGTGTATGAATGAGAGTGTGCCTGTGTGTGTCGTCTGTCCCCTGTTTGTTTCACACCGTCTCCCCCGATATTGTAAAGCGTCTTTGAGTTCTCTAAAAGCGCTATATAAGTTTAATTTATTATTATTATTATTATTATTATTATTATTATTATTATTATTACACCTTGTGTATTTATATATTTCCCCGTCCCCTCTCTAATAGATTAAGCTACTATGGATGCTGGAATGCCATTGAATGAGGGTTGTTGAGGCTCGGTATATTTTATGTCAGAGCTCAATTTACTAGGATTTTAGCAGCAACGACGTTGGTGCATATGGTGTGACAGCATGGTTAAGGGCTACAGGCACCACCAATGTGCACAACTACAAAGTGTGGTTTTAAAATCTGTTTTGGTCATCATTGAGAAAAAGCCCAAAATAAAGTCAGACCAAATAGAAATTGACTGGGATCATACTAATGAGTGCTTCAGTTCAGGGTTGGGAAGAGAAACTGCTACTAACAGGGACACTGTCCTCTGTCTCTTTCTTTCACAGTTCCGAGTGGTGACCGCTCCGTTTCACCATGTGGGCTTCGCAGACTTCTGGCTGGCTGACCAGTTGAACTCTCTGGGTGTGGTTCTGATGGATCTGGAGTACATGATCTGTTTCTACAGTTTTGAGCTGGACTGGAAGAATCATGATGGACTCATCAGCAGTGAAGGTGAAACTGAACAATTAAAGGCTGTAAAGACTCTGATCCAATGATGATGGACCCCCACCTTGACCACATTGTTTGCATGCTATTCTCTGCAGGTAAAGATGTGTGTAACTCCTACTCCTATGGCGTCCGTGCGGTGATCCAGTGTCTTCCTGCTTGGTTCCGATTCGTCCAGTGTCTGCGGCGTTACCGTGACACCAAACGGGCTTTCCCTCACCTGGTTAACGCAGGGAAATACTCCACTTCTTTCTTTGTTGTCACCTTTGCTGCCCTATACAGCACACATAAAGGTATAATGGAGACGACACATCTTTGTTGTATTCAATGCACAGAGGGCAATTTATTACTGATTTTCTATATTTTGTCCATAATTTAGTAAGATGTCTCCCTGTTTTCTGATCTTCTCCTGTTTTACTGTTTTTACTTCCTCCGTGTTTCCCTGTTGTCTTGATGAACTCTACTGATTGTACAACAACAGATTGATTCCCGTCCCCACCCTGAGAAAACAAGACTCACAGTCACAACTAGGAAAAGCATTGTCTTCAGGAAGTTCAGTGCAGTCATTCAGTCTTTCTGGACTGTCATTTGGTGTAAAGTTATTTATAATAAAACAAGTCACTTCCTGCACAGATGTTTCATATTGAAAACTCAAAGAGCATAATTCCTCTTATTGCTGGTAGGCTTTGAGTCCATCAAAATGAAACACAACACGCCAAGCGTCATGACTCTGTTGTGCTGAGATTTGCTAATGCTGGTTATTATTTGAATAACAGCTTTTATAAAATAATTTGTGGTAATTTACATATTTTCTTCTGTCAATAATCTCAGGTTCTGTGTCTGTAATTTCATTTGTGCATCTTCTAGTTCCTTAAATGTGTTCATTGTCATTCCACACCATCTACAGTTAACTATTCAATTCTCTGCTCGTATTTTATTAAAGTATCAATCGCACTATCAAAAAATGCCATCAAACAAATAGGTTTCCATTTATCAATCTGATGTATATAGCAGCTGTCTAACCTTACACCCTTCTCTCTCTCACTCAGCTGAATCCCACGCTGATGCCCAGATCTTCCTCTACTTGTATATCGGCTGTTTAGTGGTCAGCTCATGTTACACGCTGGTCTGGGATCTGAAGATGGACTGGGGCCTGTTTGACCGCAACGCAGGAGAGAATACCTTTCTGAGAGAGGAGATAGTCTACCCACATAAGGTATTTGTCCACAAAGGGAGGAGAATGGCTGACAGTAGTAGTAGTAGCTTGACCCTGACCCCCCCCGGTTCTCTGTCTCTCCCTCCAGGCCTATTACTACAGTGCCATAGTGGAGGATGTGCTGCTGCGCTTTTCGTGGACTTTAACTCTCTCCCTCAGCACAGTCTCCAGGTTTCCCGGCATCTCTGACATACTGGCGACTATACTGGCCCCAATGGAGGTCTTTAGGTATGCACAATCATTCTATTTTCTGACTTTTGTCTCTTTTAGCATTTCCTTCTTCATTCCTTTCTTTTTTCCTCCCCTTGTTCCTTCTGGGTTTAAATGTTCATTCATTTTTTCACTGATGCATTATTCTACAAAATGTCAGGAATAGTTTCCCAGAGCCCAAAGGGACGTCCTCAAATAGCTTTTTTTATCCAATCAACCGTCCAAAACCCAAAGATTGTTACTTGTTACAAAGATAGAAATCCTTGTCCAGTTTAAAAAAACTTTAGAGAGGCAGTTCATTGATTGCTGCTGAAGTTGATGTTTTGTGTTTTGCCAGCAGCTAGCTAAACATTTTGCAGTCCCCTTCTCACCTTGTGTCCTATTGTAATGTTTCATGCTGTTGCTTCTGATACAGAATGCTCACACTACTTGAGCAGCTTTTTTCTGACTGCAATTGCTTGAATTATTTAAAACATAAAATAGAATGTAGGATTTTTCAGTCAAATCTATTATCTAATGATTTTATCTTTTCTATGAAATATCTCATCTAATCTGTCTCAATTCAAGTCCTCAACCATGTCCCCCCTAACTCTGAAGAAAACACTTGTCACTGCTAATAGAGTATGTGATGAGGATGTGGACCTTTGTTATTCACTATTGTTAGAATATTTCACATGTGAATTACAGTATGGAAGTCATATTTGTCACTGACTGTCAGTGTTTCTCCTTTCCAGACGTTTTGTGTGGAACTTCTTCCGATTAGAGAACGAACACCTGAATAACTGTGGTGAGTTCAGGGCCGTCAGAGACATTAGTGTGGCTCCGCTCAATGCTGATGACCAGACACTGCTGGAGCAGATGATGGACCAGGAGGACGGAGTCAGGAACAGGCAGGGCAAGAAGAGCTGGAAGAGGAGCTACAGCATGAGTCTACGCAGGCCACGACTGGCCTCACAGTGAGTCAACAACGACGGATGTGAACCTGATGTGGGAACATGGGAAGGTGATGGGTTACAGCACATTGGGCTTAGAGGCTACAAATGAATAAGAAATGTAAAGCCTGTATTACAGCTTGAGGCGTGGAGTTTGAAAGAAGTTTGAATTTAGCAGGCAGTCAAGTTGCCAAACCAAAGGAGAGGTTTTGGAGCTTGACTCGAGGGGAAAATAAGTCTCTGCTGCTGTAACCTGTCTCTCACAAGTCCCCCAACTTCATGTAAGGTCTTTTTTAATGAGTGAACAGACAATATGTGTTAAGCAGTGCTTTCATGATGTCTGCTATTTGTGTTGATTGGTGTCTTCAGGTCATGTGATCCTCTCTATGTGAGCTAACTGAACTTTAAAAAAACCCTCCATAGCTTGTTTTAATGTGAAAGGGCTTATAAGCCCTTATTCCTCCAATATAAGAATGCAGTGAGTCAATACTGTTGACACTTTCTTCCTTTTACCCATTTCAGGTCCAAGACCCGTGACACCAAGGTTCTGATAGAGGACACCGATGATGACTCCTGACATCAGGCCACGCCCCTCGCCTGGGTCCAGAATTTATTCAAAGGAGGAAACTCCACCTCCTAACCGAGGAATTACCCAGCGAGTCGGGCGTTGAACTCTCAGCCAAGGACGGGTTTTAAACTCTCATGCCTACGTAATCCTTTCTCCAATGCATGAGCCTCTACATGGGTTCAGAACGATTTGAAGTATTTCAAGGGAGGAGCTTTCACCTTTTGAACAAACAACCCAGCAACATGGCTATCAAACTCCTACTTCTACTCCTACTTTCAATAATAATCAGGGGTGGGCTTATCTCTACCTTACCCAAGCAATGGGTGAAAAACATTTCTTCCTGTCATCCACAGCCACCTAGAGGTGGACTCTTTAACTACACCCACTCCTCAGCCATTGCTTGGGCTCTCCTAAAAGCCTCAGCCTAGCATGAACAATGCAGCTAAATGGAATGCAAGCCGATCACCCTGACAGGAAGTGTCCCCGCTCCCTCTCGGTGCCACGCCGCTCCCACACGGGGAGAGGCCGACAACTTCAAGCCTACTGTTGAGGACCAAAAGGTTTTCTCCCTGCCTTTAGCTGTTAGTCTCCACCTACACCACACCTCAAGAGATCTCCACTCAACTTGTAATTTGGACCTCAGAATGAACCTTAAGCCCCCTTTTTCCAATAAGAGAATAAAAAGGGTTGAAAAGTGTCCTCCTCCTTCCGGCGACTTTTTAGGCCTCGTGACCTTCTCCTTCTCCCTAACCCTCGGCCAACAGACTATGCTGACGAACATTTGGTAACACCAATCAGTCGCTGGCTTGACTCCCTCACTCTTCAGCTTGCCCCTTCAAATCATCACAGAGCTGCCTACCTGCACCTTAATCGCTTTAGAAACACACACACACACAAATAGTGGTGTGAATTGGAGTGTAATGCCTATTGTGTGTTCACACAAATAGTGATCTCATTTGTTTTATTGTTCATGGATGTGCAACACTTGACCATTCATTTTTTTGAGACCTTGGGAAGAAAAAACACACACACACACACACACACACACACACATAAACTAGCGATTATTTATAACCGTGGTTGTAAATATGAGACGGACCAAAGAAGGAGGTGGTGTGAAAATATTCCGAAAATGTCAAATAGTCCATAAAAACAAAAGAAAAGTTCTGAGTTCAGACTGCATGGACCAGCAGCTGGAAGGACTGTTCAGCCGAGGAGCTAAGAGGGAAACTATACTTTTGTTTCTGGAAAAAAGATGAAGATCACCTCAATCATCCTGCGCTAGCTCCCAGTCACTCATGTGGAAAAAATATCCTCAATGTGGAAATGGTTTTACTGAATGTATGCCAACTTATTAATGTATGTAGAAGTGGGAGAGATGTCTAAATACCTCCAGTCAACCCATTTAGGCCCATCACTTTTTTGAAACTTAAAATAAGAGTTAAAGGACCAGTGTGTAACAATTAGGGGGATCTATTGGCAGAAATGGAATATAATATTAATAAGTATGTTTTCTTTAGCGTATAATCATCTGATAATAAGAATTGTGTTTTCGTTACCTTAGAATGAGTAGTTTATATCTCCATTGGGAGCGGGTCTTCTTCACAGAGTCCGCCGTGTTTCTACAGTAGCCCAGAACGGCTTGGGCCAGAGTTGATAACGTTACTCGCTCTCGTCGCAGCCGCTCTCTCTCTCTTGCTTCACCACTCACTTCCCACGTACACACACACACACTCTGAGCACTGGCTCTGCTCCAACTGACCTCCGCTGCTCTTACAACAACCAGTTCTACAGAGGGACATCCACGTTTTCACACCGGCCACCATTGCAATCCAACACGCTTGGCACACGAGAGAGGCTTCAGTTGGTTGCAATCTGCAACCTCGACGCTAGATACCACCAGATCCTACACACTGTTCCTTTAAGACGAGGTCCAATGAATTTTTATTTTTATTTTCTCCCCTGAAATCTTGATTGAAGACTTTTGTTTTATAAAACAGTAATTCTTGTCTGTTAAACTGGTTCATTGAAATGTGATGATGATGAAAAGGGGGGAGGTCACCTGTCTGTCACATACTGGTTCAAACTGTCCCAGTCTAAAGGATGGTGTAGTTACACTTGAATCTGAATGAGCGGCTCTTCCAGCTGGTTTGGGAGTGAATCTGATTGGCTGTTTACACTCATGAGATAAATGCTGCTGTAACTCAGGTTCCATAAACACTCCGGTTTGGATTTAACACTTTAATGGACAAGGCTGGTTGAAAGAAATAACATGTTTGTCTTGAGATAAAGTCATTTTAATATATTTGTATGTTCAGTGTGTAATTGCACTATTCAACACATTTTGTGAGTCTACTGTAAATTCTCAAATAGCTTCTCTGGCCTTTATTACATCAATGGCAGAGAGATCCAGGGCTTTAAAGACAGTCTTTTATTCTTAAATCCCCCTGCTTCCCAATTAATGCAAACTTCCACATGTTTACCTGTCATCTTGATAAATTCAGTATAATGTCCATTTCTACAGCACTAATTCCTGTTGATAGGCTTTTAATGTGGAAAAACCTAGTGGAAGTATTGCATTTCATTGACAGCAGTTTAACTGTCAGAGCAGCAGAGTGGAATTAGTTCCGTGGAAATGTACATTATTCCTAATTTACCATGTGAGAGCCATTGTTGTTGGCTACAGGTCATTTCATCTCTCTCAATATGTTGTTCTTTCACCCAGCCTTTATCTGATCATGCTGGCCTCGCCTTGGCCATTGTTTACGGAGAATTTACGGTAACATTCTTTAATGGCTGGTAGTTTGGTGTGGTTTTGTCTCCATAGATTGACAAAGTCTCAGTCAGTAAGAGGTTATGCACAATCACCATCACATTATCTGCATATTCAGAGACACTATGTCATGGTGGCCACACTGCAGCCACTAGTGTCAACCTGTGCTGCCTAATCATTGGAGCTACAACATGAAAGTATCTTCTATTGTTGGATGAAGACAGGTAGTTGTGGTTACACTGGAGAAAATGTTTTTTAAAATGTTTCTAATAGATATTTATTTTGTTGCTTTTTTTTCACATTCCCAAACAGGTTGATATATTTATGCAGCGTGTCGATGGTTGGTCCAACATCAGCTCATGTTGTGGTCTTAAACGAACTGTTTGAATGTGTTTTAGTTGAGGAGGTTCTGTTTAGGTTGTACTTCTATTCATTACTTTGATTAATCAGCCATTTAACACAAACCATTCTGCTTCATCATTTCCATCAGGTTTGTTAATAGCTTGTGGATGCTATCTGGAGTGAATGAGAGTGACCGACTGGTTGAAGTCACTTATTAGTGAGCAATACGTCCCTCAATGATTCTGTGCACTTTAATGCCAAACTTTCTTTTCTCTTCACATTTTCTTTGTCATTGTGAAAGCAGTCTCTGTCGCCCCCATGACTTTGCTAACAGTAACCGTAAACCAAGTTTTGAAGCTCAGAGAGCATTTACTTTCACTCTCCAACAACGTTTTATTAAGAAAAGCTCCAGGAGTTATTGGGACTGACTAGCACCAGCTCAGCTGGCTACTGAGACAGTGATTAGCTCAGCTACAGCTACAGCTACAGCTACAGCTAGTCATGCGAGCATGGTCACTACGTCACCAAGGTGCCCGTAAGGTGCCACAGTGGAGCTGGAGCTTGTAAGGTGACGAGCAGTCTTTAGACTGTGCAGGAAGTATCTGGAGGTTCATTCGGTCCCCATCCAGGATGAAGCTCTAAACTGTAATAAACTTGACCTAGAAAATGTTGATCTGAAAAAATATGAAAGTGAACATTATCTATTCAACAAGATAGTAAAAGATGCAGCTGAGTTTTCTACTTTGCCTTTTGTTGCACGCTCAGGGTTCCTCTCTCTTTCTTTCACATGGCTAGGAACAGGATCGCCTTCTTCTTCATGTAGTTGTCATGTAATCAGAGAACATTGAAATGAGGGAGTTGCCTTAACTACTTTCTGTTGTCTGACATGCCCGTGCAGCAGACCCAATCATTCCATCCAAAAACAACAGTTCACTTTTCTCATGATAAATGCAGTGCATTTGTTTAGGACTTTTATTTTGTAATTCCTTATGTTTTAATGTTGAGACACATTACATGTTAGAATAAATGAGATTAAGAACAGCCTGTTCCATAGTGACGGAGAGTGGGAGGAGAGATGGGATCAGATTTGAACTCAGGACATTGTGAGCACATTTGCACCTTAGCCTTCTAATTCACAAGCTCTTCTTCGTCTTCTTCTTCGTCTTCGTCTTCTTCTTCTTCTTCTTCTTCTTCTTCTTCTTCTTCTTCTTCTTCTTCTTCTTCTTCTTCTTCTTCTTCTTCTTCTTCTTCTTCTTCTTCTTCTTCTTCTTGCTGAATCGGTACAACGCCAAATAGGACGATCTGGTACCAGAACCAGGTGTGTGTTCCTCTGGTGTGTGTTTGACTGGTTCTGATTATGAACTGTGTGCAGCTGCAGGCAGGCTGAGCGTGTCGTTTGAATAGTTAATCGTTTCTTTGTCTACATTCCAGACGATGACTCTCCCGCTACACCGCTCTGCTTCTATGTTCACATGTTAGAGACAGATTGGGACAGACAGGTGAATCCCCTTTTTCCAAAAGTCAGTCACATGAAGGTGACATGAAGTCAAAGTCAGTCACCTGTCGACGGTCGGGCTGGGTATTAATCCTGGAAATGTATATTTAGCATAAAGTATCAAAGGTTTGTATAAGTTTTCTGGTTAGATTTGTGATTCTGTTTAGTTATTATTTGTTCAGATTCATATTTCAACCAAAATGTGTTCATTTTGGACTTTCTTTATTTCAACCCAGTCCTGGAACACATGCTTGTGTTCAGACAACACTTGAAAAATGTGGCTTGTTTTGTCAAATGAAAAAGCGAGTTGTGTTTCTCAGCACTATTGATGAAGATACCCAGCCCTAGTTGAGACTGCTGAACCAAACGGCACTATTTCATGTCTTCGGTATGTTTCAGTAGAACTCTATATTTTCTAACATTTCACTTTGTACCAGTTGATTTTGACCAAGATCTCATCGGTTGCTTCACAGCAGAGATTCTCACTGGGCCTCATGCAATAATCTCTTCTTATTCTGATCCTAAACTTCTCTGGCTGTTTTCTGTCATGTTTTCTCATACACAAGTGTTCCAAGTCATATTCACCAAACACAGACTTGTTGTAGTCGCTGGTTTGAACTTGATGAATGTAATCTGTTAATGAGGAGATGTGATCATTAATGTAATGGACACCCCTAAAATGAGCGTGTGAGGCTGCCTGTTCCTCGCCGTGTGGACAACTTTCACACCGCAGAGCTCCAAGTCCTGCTGTCAGAAACCATCTGATTAAACATCTAATGTAGTCGAGTCAGTACAACTTGTGATGTCATAGGGTATAAAGAGTGGAGCCGCTTCATAGACAATGAATGGGAGAGATGTTGTAGATGACACAGATAGGAACCCAGAGGAATGTTCTGAGTATATGGGAACATTTTCTGTCTCCCAGCTGAGATCACTACAGTAGAATAAAGCTCATTTGGGTATAAAAAGAAAATGATCAGTCTCCCATTCATTGTCTATGGAAGAGCTCCAGACTTCTGGTATGATTGGATGCAAAGTCCTAAAATTGATATCTGACAGTGATGCAGATTATGACAGACGAAGCAACACAGCTGTCCTCAGATCTGTACGCATCAATAGGAAAACAGGGTTGTTGCTGAAGCTTGAGCTGAGCTCATGAACTGTGCTCCGTTTCCCATAGCAACGGTGTCCACTTCAGGTCCAGGACATCCCAGTTGTTGGTGTTGCTGCAAACCGCTCAAAGGCTTTTTCTCAAGTGAAGGGTCATGAATTGTGATCTTTGGTGTTTGGTGATCCCCTCCCTGTGAGGACACTGTGTCCTCTAATCTGTTTGGACCACCTGTTGGCCACCAGTTCTGTTGTATACACACCAACCATCCTCCTCCAGTAGTCTGTAGACCTGTGGGCCTGCAGCATGGAGCCTCTCAGAGGGCGACAGTCCAGGGACACAAAGCCATGCTGTTAAGTTTATTGTCTTTTTACACCACAAACATGTGACTTTTTTAACAGGTTTTGGTCTAATCAACTGAGCTGAGTTGCTTCATGCTAACTGGCCCAAAGCTTTCTCTGTGTGGGACAAACAAACATGGATCAAAATTCTCTGACATCCATTTAGTTTATACTTTCAGCAAAATTCAAACTAGAATGAAATGGAGCCAAAAAACAAAATGTCACAGACATGTTGTGGTTAGTCTCCAGAACTAGAAGCAGTGATTGAAAACACAGAGAGCATTTTGTTCCACATTCTGACCCACTATGGTGTGACCCCGAGCTGTTGATTATACAATACATTATATATTGATGAATATATTGATTAGAAGCATTGTATAATCGTGACTGTGCTGTGGGTGTTGTCTTGTATGTACAGTAGCAGCGTGATGCTACAGAGGTGCCTGGTTCACCGACTCCTGTTACACTTTTTACAGTAAAAACGGCTAAAGCTTGAAGAGGTGTTTGTGACTGTTTCTGTGTCTGTTTACTACATCCAGGGCCTTCTCCATTCAGCTGAAAACTATCTTTGTTAAGTAATACATGCTAGGGATTAAATGCTATTAGGATTTATAAAAACATTTTGGGATCTGAGATGCTAATCAGCATATTCAGCATCGTTAAATCCGACCAAGTCATCAGAGTTCGATCCAAAAAGCCTCGCAAACTCTGATGATACAGTCACGACTGTGTCAAATATACGGTAAGCAGTGAATTCCATTTATTTGTAAAATGACTTTGAAGCATTATTAGCGATCTTCCTTCAAAACAGTGATCGCCGACAGCCTTTAGTTTACTCAGCGGTAAAAATATCTGGTTGTTATTTACAGTGTTTTTATTGTATTTCATCACTTTTACGTGGGATCATCCCGCTGATTAAGCAGTAAATCACTGTAAAACTTTTTCCTGTAAAATTACAGTAACTTACTGGCGAAACTGCTGCCAGTATTTTACTGTACAATGTACAGTATCTCTACTGTATCAAAGAACACAGTAATTTGCTGTAATAATTCAAAAATTACAGTAAAATACTGGCAGCAGTTTCACCAGCATGTAACTGTACAATTTAGTGTCTGTACTGTATCAAAAGAATATAGCAGCTTACTGTAATCAAAGCATACAGTCATTTGCTGTAATCATTTCAAATAATACAGTAATTTATTGGTAGCAGTTTCACCAGTAAGATACTGTACAATTTACAGTATCTCTACTGTATCGGAGAAATACAGTAAGTTGTAATCAAAATGTCCAATAATTTCCTGTAATAATTCCACAAATTGCAGTATTTTAAGCATCTATAAAAACTAACAAGCAAATGAAAAATAACAATTTAGAACAATAAACAACAACAACATGGCATATTCATATTATTCTTGTTTATTATAACAACCCCTGAGTTTGACAGAAAATAACATCCAAGTAAAACATTCAAATACTCATAGCCTCCACCAATCATTGTCTTGCCATCGTCCATGGTATCGGCAAAGGATTGTGGGTATTCTCTTATCCCGTTTCTGGTGATGATGAGGCATTGTGGTCTTGTAGGGTTAGCTTCGTGCTTTCTCATTTCATCGATTAGCACTCTCACAAACTGCCGTCTGTCAGATGGCGAGGGCCTCTTACCGCTCATAACCGTAGACAGCAGCTCCGGAGGCATTTTGTTCCAGTTCTCCTGAAAGGTTTCAGGCCAGTTTTCTTTATATTTGGACGTGGAGATGGTTGAGGAGAGGACGTGGAACTACTTGACAACGAAGGGCTTGTAACAGATGAGGTGCTGGAGGACAACTGCCTGGGTGGGGTCACAGCACTGCTCATTGGATCTGAAAAAGAGAAGAACACCAAGTCTTATTCTCACAAACTGTTCATTTTTTTTGTTGAGAGAAATGATATGCACATTACCAGCATCAACTGAATTACTCCAGATAATTACCTTGTGATTTTCAACAATCAAGGAGTTTCCTACACTGGATGGGCCTGATGAACTCCACCACATCCTCCTCTTGAACATCACATGTGAGCTTTCTACTCCCTGCAGTAACAGCTTTTCGGTCAATCATTTTATTTTCTCTTCTGGAAGACTCGGGACTGTGGCCTGGATGATCTCCCAGATCCGTGCACCAGCGTCGTCAGACATTACGCTAGGGATGGGACAGAATGGTGCAATGCAATTACAGACCAGCATACTGTATTCTGGCAAAGGGTAATAGTCTGCCAGCTCTCCCTGTTCAATACAAAAGTATTGTGCTGTTGTATTCTCGGTGTTGGATAGACAATGCACCCCCTGGTCAATTAGACAGACAGATTGGCATTTTTCAGTCACAAAATATACCTGGGTACTTTTAGTAATGAGAATTAACTCATCACCTCGTCATTTTGTTCCAGAACAACACACATGCTCTTTTTGTAAAGTGTACCTTTTACTTGAACTTCGTGTGCAGAGACTGTGTTACCTGGTAGCAAACTAAGGTGGGCAACAGATTGTTTTATCTTGTCTTCGTAGTCATTCACATAGAAATCTGTGCTTCTTTCAACAACTACAGCGCTTAAGTAAGCTTGTAGTAGTTGATGTCTTTCACTTAGAGTGGAGCACAAGTTCTTGAAGTTGTGCAGTTTCCGAGCACACTGTTTAAGTATGTGTGCTTACTTTCAAAACGTAGGGTCCACAAGCGAATAACTGTCCCAAAACACATTATGAGGTCTGGATAATGCATTCCATAATGGTGCTTTGGCTTTAATGGATGGCTGGGGAAAGTCTCCTTTCTACTGACAATGTACTCATCTATCCGTACTTTCTAGTAGGCTATCTGGCCCGTGGTGATGGCAGGTGCACAAATTAGTTCGACAATTTGTCTGAGCTGCAACACAAGTTGCCACACTTCATTTTCCACTGGCCTGTGAATCTTGTCCACTATCAAGACTGGCAGGACTCGGAGCAGTGTCCAATTCTGGACAGCGTGCCCACTTAACTTCTTACCTCCAGGATTAACATCACATGGTTTGTTATTGGCATCATTGCCAAGATACCTGAAGTGATGTATGTGCTGATTTAATTGCAAGTAAGTGAACTCCTTCTGTTTAATGAGATGGCTGATATACAGTGCCAGGTCATATGATACGATGCCTTCAAAAAGATCATGGCCCAAGCAAGGAGGTAAACCAGGGTTACAAACATGAAAGAAAGCAAGTTCATTAAACTTGGAATCAGATTTAATACCAACAGATGAGTGTAGGTCATTTGCAATTATCTGCTGCAGATTATTTTTATAGGACTCCACTGTTCGGGGAGAGGACCTTACCAGTGGCGTGGAAATAAATGTTACGCG
>CAKAOI010017887.1:1030-26572 GCA_916701655.1 Sebastiscus albofasciatus
ACACTGCAGATTTATCACATAAAGGCTAAAAGTTTAATTTCAGAAGATGTAAGTTACTGACTTCTTGTTTCAGCCCTGATTGTGTGTGTGCGTTTGATTTATAAATGACAATACAACATCAAAAACAAATCCAGTTCGATTCAGTGTCAATAAAAACGTCTAATGAACAAAATGTCTTTGAAATATTTCAAAACATCTGCAGGCGCATTTTATGCTAACATCTGCTACAACTGCAGCGAAACAGCCACCAGCCCACAGATTCTGCCTTCTTGAGCAGGTCCGACTCATTGCACACATCAGACAAAACCATCCGGTTTAGATGATAATATTAAAGAGCATTTCTCACAACTGTTGTCACAACTGTTGATCATCTTCTGTTGGGAATACCTTCTTATAATGCTCTTGAAATATAGTAGAAACTGTTGTCATGTCATGTTACAGTCAGATTAATGAAGGGAGAAAAACACCAATCTGTGAATCAAATTCAAATTGTCATCTTTAGTTTTGTTATAACATTTTTTGTTCTTTTTTTTCAGCAAAATTTCACATTTCATTCTTTTCTGATTCACTGTGCTTGCGAGCCTATTTTTTAAAGCGGTAATTAAATATTTATTTCAAACACATAAATTCTGAGTTCCCATTGTCATTTGAATCTGGCCTAAATGTAGCTGACATTAGTAAAACTCATATTCCAATATAATATTGATGTAAAAACATTTTATTTACAGTCCCCCCCACAAGTCGATATATATAAATACGTCGTACTGAAATCATTCTGGTTTCTCTCACCTGGTTTCACTCCTGTCCTTCAGCCACATCCAGACTCCCCAACAGCCTCTCCTTTTCCACAGCTCAGTGTTTGGCCCATAAACACTTGTGCTGAGTGTTTAGTGCCTGTAAGTGGTCATCAGGCCAAAGGGTAAGTGTAGTGGCCAGACAGAGTGTACCACTGTGTGTGTGTGTTTGTGTGTGCGCGTGCGTGCGTGCGTGTGTGTGTGTGTGTGTTTTCTTAGAAAGAGAAAGGGAAGGAGAGACAAGGTGGGAAGAGAAAGTGAAAGAAGGTGAGGGTTTGGGTTTTCCTTCTGTTGTGACTGTTTATATGATATATGGATATATTACATAGGCTAATGCATGCACGTATAAACGTATATATATATATATATATATATATATATATATATATATATATAACGTAAAGGTATATGACTAAGATGACAGTCATATGAGTTTTAACTTACTTCACTTAAAGGGAAACTCACACAACATGTTACACATCAAAGCTTACAGGACCTCTATTGCATATGTGGAAAAAAAGTTGTTTCAAGCCTTTTTTGGATCCAGGGGGAGCAGCGCAAAGTCTGGCAAATTGCCTCATGTCACTTGAGTCAGCGCTGGCTGGTTTCTGAAGACTACAAGTTTGAAAATGAAAAAAAAAAAAGTGGCGGTGTGGAGTTAGAAAACCACAGTTTACAGACCTCTGTAGCCTGCTTGCTCCTCATCTCTGCTTGAGGTGGCTCATAGCATAGCACCGGCAAAACTCAGAAGAAGTGCCGTGGGCCTGACAATGTTATAGGAATGCAATGGTAAATCGGTGGACTACTCTTTTGATTCTGCTTCCGTCTGCTTCATGACTCAGGTTATGCTCAGCAGTGACACAAACACACACATGCAAACTTCACATTTACACTACAAAACACTCCTCAACAACACACTCACTCTCTATCCCTCTAGCGCCAGCTTTGGATGTTTCAGGGCAGCGTGTCAGTTTCTGCTCATTACATGCATAATGTCTTTTCAAAATAAACTTCCAACATAGGTTTACTTACGCAACAAAACTACTTGGTAAGGTTTAGGAAAAGATCGTGGTTTGGGTTAAAATAAGTACGCTTGTTAGGTAACTGGCGTTAGTTAAGCACAAACGTTACGTAACAAAACTGACTTGGCTTCATACGGGACACGAACAACGGTGTCCTGGGTGAAAGTCAACCTCTCCTCACAGCCGCCCTACGCGGACTTTCACGCTGTTCATACTATGTCAGTTGCTCTAACTGTCTAATAATGATGCGGATGGGTTTGCATTGGAGTTAGTTGAAGGCGCAGTGTGTCTCATCTATGAAGACGCTGAGGGTCACTGACCAAGCGTTGGTATTTGACGAGTTGGGAGTGAGACTGGATTGCTTCAACATTGAAAATAGTGCTAATTGATAAAATGTGAGAGTACATACAATAAGTATGTTCGTAAAAAACATTTATACTCGCAAAATGCACACAGATATATTCCATTGCTATCCTTGAGGCCTGTCACTCACAATATCACCCCGGCATCTGGAGTGTACCCACCTCCACCCAAATTAAAACAAGGAGGGCAAAAAGATATTTTCCAATTCAGCAGATGTGAGTCATTTCATCTTGTGATTCAAATGAGTTTGGTGTTTTGTGTGAACAGATGTCCGTACCCCGCCTCCTTTATCAGCATTAGCTGATTGGGTTTTAGCATGCAGCTTGCCGTGCCTCTGCCTCACAGGTACTAACACACTAATCTGCCTCTGCACAGCTGTGCAGCACGGCGGAGGAGGGAGGAGAGGAGAAACGCAAGAGAGCAAGGGCAGAATGGGAAAACGGAGGAGGGCTGGGAGGGATGGAGAAAGAGATGGAGAGGGGAGATGGAGGGAAGGTGGGTGAGATGGAGAGCCAGAGGGCGGCCTGGAGAGAGGATGTTGGTGAGACAAAGAGAAGACTGGAGAAACACAGATGCTGGCAGAGAGGAGAGGACGAGAGAGAGGGAAACAAAGGACAGAAAGTGAAAATAGAAAAATGAATGAAAGAGTTGAGGCAGACCAAAACCTTTCAGCCAGAAACACTGAGGGCGCAACGTTTGCATGTGTGTGTGTGGGTGGGTGTGCGGTGAGGACCGTGGCTTTCAGATAACCCCTCAGCGGCCTCATGGCCTGTAGCAGTTCACACAGAGAGCACCTGCAGCCCAGCGAGGGTCACACTGCGGTGACACACTTTCTCTAATAGTGTGTGGGTGCTCACAGGTGTGTGTCGCTTCATCATTGTAATCCAGCTTTGTGGTGCGCCCCCCCTCCCCAGCCATGTTAAACTCCATTCTGCACTGAACTGAGATGTTAGATATGTGTGGGTGTGCATCTGATTGGTGAATGTGTGGGTGGGTGTGTGTGTGACAATGTGGCATAGACCTCTGGTGCGTTTGTTTACCCAGCCGTCCTGCCACAACAACGGGGCTCTTTCTGTCTGCGCACCTGTTCGGCAGCCCTGACATCAGCAGCACTCAGCGCACAAAGACCACCTCTGCACCCCAGAGGGGAGCAGCAGGAGGGGAGAATGAATTAGGGCTTCGGGAGGAGCAGACTGGAGGGAGGGGAAAGTGCGACGGTAAGAATGAGTGAGAGATGACAGAGGGTTGTTGAAAGGCTGGATGTGAGTCATGTGGAGACAGAGGGATGAAGGGTGGGAGAAGGTAAGGAAAGAAAGTTTCTAAGTACAGGTATAGGGTGTGGTGGGAAACAAAAAAATGTGGTTTAAAACATAGTCAGAGTGGGTAGAGAGAGAGATTTGAAGGGTGGGTGGCAACAGCGAGGTGAGGTGGTTGGGTGCTGCTGTGTCCCTTGCGTCATTCTCCTCCACCCCGGGAGTTGATCGGGTGCACTCAGCTTGTGAGCTCATTAAAAAGCACCCATTATCCCGACATTTGCACGCATCGCATGCAAAACTAATTTACTTGTAAGAAATTAAAAGTTCATTTTAATTGAGCTCGCGCTGCAGTATGCAAATTAGGAGTACATAATGTACATCGATGCGGAGCAGACAACACAGTGAAAATGGACTTAACCCTTTAGTGACAATACGGGGAATCCTGAAGTCAAAATTATGAACAAAGTCCAAACAATACATTTATAATGTAAGATACAGATAACGTGTATTTGTTTGTTAGGACGCATAAAAGCAGGAGTAAAACAGGAGTTACACTGACACAGTAATACACCTTGATGAGATCTGTAATCTGTCGTGTATTATATTGTGTTTGTATGATCATACAAAAATATAGCATATCATAACAGTTCATTATCAGGAACGTCACAAACAACATTAAACTATGTGTGTCTATTTGTGTTTACCTGATGCCTCTTTCCAAGCTTGAGGTATCATAGACTCGTGAGACTGTGTGGGTTCATGTGTGCATATATAAGTGTCCAAAGTTTGGCCGGAGTGTTTTCAGCTCAATGAGTCAGTGAAGCGGTGAAGATCCATATACGTATATATATTCCCAGGTAGAGGTCAGAGGTGAGATTGGGGTCGAGCAGTAAATAAGATGGAGCTGTGCTGCGCGTTTGTGTTGATCTCCCAGGAGTGTTAGCTCAACCTGAACCCTGTGACCTCCCTGACCCCACCTCCCATCCAGTCAATAGCCAATAACGCGTCAATAGAAATGGCACAGTCACCTAGAGCGTTCCATTAGAAGAAGTATCTGCGCGCAATGGTATGTGGGAGACTTCAGTGAGTGTAAAATAATTTGTTTTGCATTATTTTGCTTCAGTTTTCTTTACAGGCACAGAAGTCAAGCATTTGTCTAATTCACAGCAGAATCTTAATGTTACATATTATCATAAAGTACTATAAGCTGCCCCTGATGTCTGCTGATGGTAAAGGTTACCTGAATGTGCAGCCCATTCTCATTCCCAGGGCGTCAAATACCGAGGCTTTGTCACAGCTGTCAGCATTCGGTACCGCTGCACAAGGCGCCCTTTAGTGCCGCGATGAAACGTACCGGGCGTTCCATTAACTATAATTTAAACCCATCCATGGTAACAATGAACGTTCAGGGAAAGTGCTGTGGTGACGTAGTTTAAAGAGCAAAAAGACGGAGAGGGGAATGGAGGTGGATGGGCCCAACAAACACAGAGCTTTCATCCAGGAGACCGCTGTTTGTGTCCCGTGCATTAAGTTTCACTTTCACGTTACAATCAGCTGTTCGCTCGTGTCCCGTTTCCACAATGTTCATTTTCACTGTACAAACTTAGTAGTTTTGTTGGCTAACTACTATTAATGACACCAACTCTTTCCATTATAAATGATTTTCTACACATAACACAGAAACTTGTAGTTAAATTGAGTAATTTGAAGTCTGTTGAGTCAGCGCTGACTCTGCAAAGTGTTTCCTCCATGCTGCTGTGTTCACCCAGTGACGACAGGTGAGCCTGGCACTGACAGGGCACGGGCTGGTTGGCACCGAGGGTCGGCATTGGAAGGCGGGCGCGTTGTTAGCTGGCGTGTGCAGGCCCTTAATGAGCAAAGTGTTGATTTGGCGCTGATCCTAATAGGATCAAAGCTGTCATTTGGCTCCCCCGATGGCTGACAGGAGGCCAGGCCTGGCACGCCACCAAGAAGGGAGAGAGACAACATCACTTTCACAGGCTACGTAAGTACACATAGTCAAACACAGCCTCTTTTCTCTTCGCTGTCTCTCACTCGTTCTCTCTCTGGCACTGCGTCTCCCCAGTTTGTTGCTTTTGATCTCTTCCTCTTCTGTCTCTCAGTCCTTCCTTCTTTCTTCAGACACATATATTCACACGAAACACACAAAAGAGCTAATGGAGCTCCAGTTCATTATGGGAATGTAAGTCAGGAATATAATATAGGCCTGATGCATGTTCATTTATGTTTGAATTTTCCGTCGAGCCACTGGAAAAGCCTCAAGGCCGTTATTTCTAGCGAACTGAAATCACCCACAGTGAGGGCAATAGGAGCGATGTTTATTGAATGTAGATGATATTGTAATGCACTAAGGAGCGTCTCAGCTGGCTTCAGCTCATTGAGAAGAGTGATTTATTGTGCAGGAGTAAGTGGGGTTTATTTTGGCTTGGGAGCGCTGCATGCCCTAAGGGCTGGTGATGGATTCACTCACACACATGCATGCATTGTCATTTAGAGATACGCACACACAAAGAACAACTTAAAGGCAGATGTAGTCACATTGAAATACTGTGAAATGGTATACAGAACAAAATAAACTGTAAAATCCTGAATGCTGATATGATGGAGAGAGCAAGGGCAAGAGAGAGGAGACAAAGACAAAGAAAAAAACCCTGATTGAAAAAAAACAGTCCCCCCTCTGCTTCCAAATTAAAATGCAAATGTTTTTTTTTGTTATCATTATTTGCCTCATCCTCTTCATCCCACATGCCACCCCCACCTTTTCGCCCTCCACCCCCACCAACCACCCCCCTCGTCTCCTCCATCCTTTTGTCTCAAAATTAGTGAAGCAGAGTGCTCGGGCGGCTAATTATGTATTCAAATGAAAGAGGCTCGTTAATGTTGCACTGGGGAGAGGCAAGATGATTGGGAGAGGGTGATGGAATTGAAATGAGTGCCGGGGTGTCGTTCGCTCGCTCGCTCGGCTCGGGTGGCGGTGGTGGAAGAGGCGGTGGTGCATCTGGAACCAGCCGAGCACATCCCGGCAGATGTCACCTCCCGGGGGGTGATTGGAAGGCAGGGTGGGAGAGAGAGCGAGGGAGAGAGAGTGGGTGTGTGCTCGGGGAGGAAGGGGGTTGGGGTAAGGTAGGATGGTTGAAGGGGGGGTGTGGAGGGAGGTGTGAGGTGGGGGGAGTACGGTCAGACAGGAGACGCACACTTTACAATGACAGGATGGGTGGGGAGTAGGGAGGGGAAGCGAGGCATTGAGGGAGGAAGGGGTGATGTAGAGGAGGGGTGTGTGTGATGGGGGGGACACATGGCTTTGTTTCTGCAGAGGACACACAAAGAAGAGAAATGGTATGGTTAATTTAGCTCAGCAGAGAAAGAGAGGAAAAAAACAGAAATGAGCTAATGAGCATGTTGTTGTTGTTCGTGTTGTCGCTCTATATGGTCGCTCTGCTGTGTGACCTGCTGCAGAGGAACCATGTGAAGAGGACGACAATGACTCTCACTATACACCTGCACTCAAAACAGTACAGAACATTGTTAACCAGGCGTGCATCTGTGCATATATCTCAGGGCTGTATCACTGAGTGAAAAGGTGTAAATATTGAACCATACAGACAACCTCAGGGCACCAAAATGGTTGTGTATAGCACAGAATATGCTCTGTGATTGTGAGTTAGCGGTGAGCTACATTGAGTCATGCTGCAGAGGAAAAAGCAGGCTGAATGATGCACAGAGGCATGAGGTGAGGTGTTCATACGGCCCCAACCAGCCATCTGCTCTCTGTGTCCTTCATCTGACATACTTCTCACCCATATTGGCCCGTACAGGCGCATGCACATGCACAGAGACACACTGGATCTGTACACAGCACACACACACACACACACACACACGTGGTTTCCTCCAGTCTTATCCTGTATTCATGAGGGCTGTCCTGCCAGCTCGCTACCCTGAGGCCCCTGGCCCTGTGGCCTGCAGCTATCATTAGAGAGAGCCTGTACTCTCATTATTGATCCCCTGCCTGATAATGCTATGCATGCTCGGTCCCTAGGGGGCACCACTGGGACCGGTGGCCCCCACCAGCCCTGCACCGCTGCTGTAAGGGTGTTCCATCAACGACACATCAGTACACACACACACACATATATAGTTTCCAACCAGCCGGCACAGAGGCATGTGATACGCATACCTAAACAAGGCATAGGTGTGATGGTGGCATGATGGATATTCTGCAGGTACAGAGTTACATCGGAGAGACAAAGTGATGAAAGAGGATTAAAGGTTGCTTATGGGATCTATCAATCGTTGCATTGTATGCATGCATGTACAGCATCTATCTATCTATCTATCTATCTATCTATCTATCTATCTATCTATCTGTCTATGTTTTATGTTTATCTCACTCTCTTTCTGTTTCTTTCTTTTTCCCTCTATCCCCTCCCTATTTTTTTTTTCTGTGAATCTCTGACGGAGATGCATGGTGTTTCTAATTTGGCATGCAGACATTAATTCCAGCACAGCTGCTGCCTCTTCCTCCTCCTCCTCCTCCCTCCATCCTCTCCCCACCTCCCTCCGCCACCCCCTCAACCCCCACGTCTCCTCCCTCCCTCCCTCCCTCTCTCCCTGAAGGCTTCTCTCTAATGTGCAGCTTCAGAGAGGCGCGGCAAATTAACACCATTTGTTCTGCGGAGCATGCCTTCTTCTCAACACTACAAGCATATCTTATGAGGTTTGTCTAAATGTGAGAGGGAGCAGGAAAGAGAAATGTTACAATGTTGTTTTCCCCCCTATTCAAACCCACAGCAGATACAAGCCCAAACCCCTTCTCAGATGGACTTTTTTTCAGTTTTTACACAATAGATTGCAAACCTTGCTTCTCTGTTATAGCTGCAAAGTTGTGCCTTAAGCAACAGACCATATTTTGCTTCTATTCACCAGCACTGATCAAACTATGTAAATCGTGTCTGTTACAGCAGCCAACATCTGTGCAACTGCTGAGGTTCACGCCACCTTAGAAAAAATGCTGCAGCCGCACTATTTATCTATTAGCACACATCAACAATCTCTCAAAACAAATGTTTTATTCAAACTTAAACCCCCATTAGAAACAAATATCAGTTTTGTCAGAGGAATAGCAGTTGAAACGGTGGACCATATGTGTGGAGGAGAGCGAGGGGAGAAAACAGAGCAGAGGAGGTGGAGGAGGAAAGGTGGGCGGGGGGGGAGGAAGGTGTGGAGAGGCAGGAGCATCTGTATACTCCCAGACAGGTTGTTTTGGTATTCTAAGTCCGGGCTGACAGGAATATTGAATATGGCAGACCTGCCTTTGCATACTGCACACAAAGAAACACAGCCACATGCACGGATACACAGCCCTCCAGACTGCCACCTGCACCCCCTCCTGCATAGACCCAGCAGGGCTCTCTCTCTGTGGGCACAGCTCCTTTTGAACCATGGGCTAATTCCCTTTTGCACTTCTTGTCCTCCCTCCACTGTACCTCCCTCCCTTTCACCCCTTCTTCATCTTCTTTTATTTACTTTTATTTTCTCTCTGCACCCCTCCCTCCCTCTCTTACCCCTCTCTCCTTTGCTCCCTCCTTTCCTCCTCCTCCTTGCCTCCAAGATAACAGCATTATTAACTGGCCTAGTTGACCTACACTCCTGATAAACTCATCCCACTGAGGATCCCTGCTTTTCTTTCCCTGCTGCTGCGCGGGGATTACTATCTCCTGGACCAGAGGAGACCATAAACATCGAGTGATCGGAATAAAGTCTACCCGGAAAGAGATGCTGGATACAGATACGCACAGTAGCAGAGACGGAGAGGAAATGAAAGTGAGAAATGAGGGGAAAAGAAGGACATTCAGGATAGTATTTGTTCAAAATGAAATGTTTAGAGTCGCTAATAATTGAAGAATTATATTAGCTGCTAATTAGTTGATGATGTAAAAGCAGTTTGATTAGCTGGAGTGGAAATAGCGCCGGATGTGGGCCAGAGAGTAGTCAGCTGTGCCTCAGCTGGGAGAGAGCTGAATAACCTCTTTACCACAGGTGCATGCTGGGAGGCTGCAGGGGGATCAGTCTCTGAAACTTAACAACTGCTTGACATCAGAAACACAAACCTTCTCTTGTTGCCTCTTTCACAATTTTCACTGGATGGGGCCGTCGAAAGGAAAGTGATAAGGAGAGTGAAAAGGGCATACAATTGAGTCAAACAGAAAAAGAGATGTGTAGGAGGATACATTGAGAAATGAACAGAGAATCAGGCAAGGCATCTACTTGAAAGCAAAGAAGAAGAAGAAGAAAAAGAGGGGAATAGAGAGTAAGAAAGGAGGGATGAAGTGTTTCTGCACTTGGAAAGCTGCCGCCACATCTGCTCGTCCATGATGTCTGCGCGGCAGCCGTCAGCTGTCATTTTGGACCGCAGTCAAGTGGAGCAGAGGTACCGCCTGGCTCCCTGCCTCCTTTTGTACCCAGAGAGCTGGTTTGTCTTAACACAGCTTTGAAAATGAGCTCCTTCTCCTTCCTTCAGCCCTCCTCTCTTGACCCTCACTTCTTTAAATACAGATTTGGGGGGGGGGGTTATCAACACAATATGTCCATTTCAGGTTCCTCCTGCCAGAATTTGGAGTGCCACAACTTGGCCAGCGAGGCCAAATCATAAACGTTACTTGGGCGTTTGCTGATAAGTAATGGCCTCCAAAACCTCTGTCCAAACAACAAGCCAATCCATCACGGAAAACATGCCACTAACAGCCCAACAGGATGCATTACTGTGGAGCATTTAGCCCAATTATCACCACCAAACAAAGAATTTAAGTGTCCCAATGCATTAGGCAGGGTTGTAAATAATGGCATTGTATTTAAGCACTACCATTAGGCTTCACAGACAAACATCAGTTATTCAACACTCCATTCACTCCCCACCCATCTGCCTAATAAAAGTGAGGGAGGGAGAGCGAGAAATCAAGAGCAGGGTAAAAGAAAGGTGGAGAGGAGGGGCAAGATGATCCATCAAAACAGCCACGGATATGGAGTAAGGCATGTTTATGTATCCAGGGGAGCCGTGCCAATGAAAAGAAACCCTATAAAGAAAAAAGGATGTAGTGAGTGACTCTGAGAGAAACAGGAAGGTGAGAAGATGCTCTTGCATGTTGAACTGTTGTTGTGCATTAGACAGCCAGGCAGCAGGGTGATGAAATAAATAAATAAGTGGTCTCTGGTCTGTGCGGCGCGGTGCTGTGCTGCGGTGCCTGGTTGCCCATGAATATTCCATGAGGCAGAGAGTGGGGAAGTGTGCTGCCTGGAACATCTGGTCCGGTCCACAGGGACCCTCGTGGCGAGAAAGCTGCAACTTCAGGAAGAAAGGAGGAAAGGAGGGAAAAAAATGCCAATAAAATGAAGAGAAAAAAACAGCAGCAATCAGCAAGCCTGCGCATCATATGGTTGATTTGTTTTGCTAATTTGATTTTAAGACCAGCGGCCCCAGCCAGTACAAAACAAACTAAATTCAGTAAAGCAAAATAAATCCCTCACCACATCATCAGGGTCATCTTTTTTTCAGCTTCAGCTTTGTGTGTGATCAAACATGTATTTCACACTACATTTGTATATGAGGCACTTGTTTGCATGCTGATAAATTAGCATTCAGATTGGCCCGGCTCAATATAGTTAGATGTCCGTCGTGAAAGAGCTGTTGAGTTTTGCGCCGCTTTTATTCAGAGACCACTCTGAATAAATGTATTATGTGTGATTATGTTGTTACTCACTGAGTTGTGCGTCTCTATATTACGTTATGCGAGCGGGGAGTTGGGGGTTGAACATGCAAAGCTGTGATTCAACAGGGCTCAGAAGAAGCATGTTAGGGTGGAAATGTGAAAATGACAAAGAGCCAAGAGGGGCAAAGAGAGACTGACATGATGGCACAATGCAAAGTGGCACAATGACCGTGGCCTTGTTCATGCATCTGTGTTGTTGGAGCGGTCAAAACACTTTGGCTATAGAGACTGTTCTCATCAGAAACATCACTGACGAGGATTCTGCAAAGCCTCTAAATACATTCAGTTAAATTTGTTACATCTAATCTGTGCATGACAACTATGGTAGCCTATGGTTAAGCTTAGGGAAATATTGTGTTCATGCCTAATAAACTATGGTTTAAGGTACTGTAAGGTTAAAGGTCATGCAACTAAAATTCTTGGTTATGGATAGAGAAAGATCATGTTTACAGCAGGCCTATAGCGGGAATGCTAATTGCAGGTCTGTGATATGATAAACTCCGACCTCCTGCATGGAAGTCTGATGTACAACCTGACCTCCAAGCCCTTATAAGGGCACATTACTTCTTGCATTGGCACTGAATGTTGGTAGTGGATGTAAATTGTGAGGTGTGGAATCAATCAATAGCCAATAGACAGATATTATATAGATAGATAGATAGATAGATATTATATAGACATATATTAGGAATTCCTATTGTAAATCATAACAGTCGTTTCCAAAGAAAGAACTGCATTGGTTCTTTCTTCAAAACGGCACATAGCTACTTACAGTATTATGTTCTTATACTTCCATTTAAGGCAACAAAATCACTTAGTTAGGTTTAGGAAAAACGTCATGGTTGGGCTTAAAAGAGGTACGTAAACTAAGTCAAATACGTATGGACTCTACGTAAATACATAAAACACGTGAGAAACATCACTAATGACAATGAATAACTTACAAAACAAAACACCGGTCTCGAATGCCGGTCTCCTGGTTAAAAGTTGTGAGTTTATTGCAGATGCGTTTACATTGGACTCAGAAGCCTACAGACTACGTGGCATACAAATGACAAGTCAAAAGCAAGAAAGGCGTTTGTATTGCACACTAAATGCCTAGCGCATTATTGTGGCATTCAGACACCTTTTCTGTGGGCTGAACAAGTGGACATGTCTTCTCTTTTTTCTGACCTTAAACAAAGAATTTGGTACATCTTCATAATAAAATGACATTATTGGTGGGGTTTTTTAATGCTTAAAAGTAAATTTTCCTAACTGACATGCCAGGAAATGGGATACAGTAGATGTTATACAGCCGCAAAAGGTTGTACGGAGGAGGTCGGTGTGGATTGTTGAACATGCAAAGTGTGTGACTTTGACTTGGACATGAAAGTGTGCATCTCATCTCCTAACAATAGCCAACTTTGGATTCTTTTAACCCTGAGGGCAATTTTGTCTGTTGGCATACCCACAATCTTTTCTAAAGCTTAGGTAGTTTTTTTTCCTGAAGAGACCTCAACCATAGAGGAAGATCAGAAAACACTCAGATGAGTTCTTGGTTTTGGAGGGCATTGACTGATGTTGTCATTCTGGTATGAGGACTTGTTGGAAGGTGAACAATTGAGATCAGTCACACACACTGATACCGGACTCACAGTCACTCACACTGTATGCGCGTACTGTATGTGTGGTAAAAAATAAAATCCTGTTTTCTGCAGCAATTCCAGTCTTATTTTTTTTAATTAAAAGCGATTAATCTGAATGGTGAATAAATCCTGACTTTCTGAGTGGAGAGAGGAGAATGCTCCGAATGGTATAATGAAGTTCCCTACACTGAAACACCTCAAGGTTTTCTGCTTTAGAAAGCATCTGACATCTCTATTCATGAACAAAAATACCAGCCCTTTTTGCAATACAGCAGTTGCAAGGTTAGTTAGAAAACCCTGCAGTCTGCGCGCTGAAAGCAACTGTCTAAGAAGCAAGAGCACGTAGCACGTTGAAATTAATTAATTTGTCTGACATTGTGAATCCGACTTTCAATGAAAGTAAAAAGATATATGCTTGTTTGTTTTCAGGTCTTGTAAATCTTCCATTTATTTATGTGAATGTTTTCTTGTTTTGTTTTTTAATCACTCTTTTGTTACTTCAGTTTATCAGATATGAGTTTTATTTATATATTTGTACTTAGTGTAAAGAAGGGAGCATGAGACCTACATATTGCTGCACAAGAAAATCAACACTGTAGAGTTACAGCATATTAGCTACTCTTTCCACTGAGATCAGATTTATTCAATCATGTCGTACTGCGTGCTGCATGTAGGCTATTTATTAAGTTTGTCGCCTGCAGTCTTCAGTATTTAAAAAAAAAAGCAAACATGACTGCATGATCTGCAGCAGTTTTAGTGTAAACACTGACTGTGACTTTGAGTTGTCACTTTCTGGCAGTGATTTCTTTTTTTGGGTGGCAACCATAGACTGTATACAGTATAGTAGACGTAGTCACCGTGACGACACCCATTGGTTTGTGGACTGCCGTTTAGAAGCCTTGAGTTTGGCATTTTGGCCGTTGCCATCTTGTTTTTTTGCAACTAGAAATGACATGAGAGGGTGGAGCTAAGTACAACCGGACTCTGAATAAGATATTTTTAGGCGACCAAAAAGGTTCTATTTAACTTTCATGAACTGAAAACACACTGTGAAAGGGTTAAAGCAGACAACACCTAGACCGGACAACGCCGTGGTAGCGACCTGTCAATCACAAGGTAGCCACGCCCTAAAACATACCCTGCTTTATGGTCTATTTGACTCTAAATGGGACCATAATTTACTAAATGAACATCATGCTGTATTGAAGAAGACTTGAAACTAGTGATTGAGACCATAAACTCATGTTTACAATGTTTACTGAGGGAATAAATCAAGTGAGAAGTAGGGTAATTTTCTCATAGACTTCTATACAATCAGACTTCTTTTTGCAACCAGAGGAGTCGCCCCCCTGCTCGCTACTAGAGAAAATGCAAGTTTAAGGCACTTCAGCATTGGCTTCACTTCTCAGACCCAGAGATTGCCCACTGGTGGCAAATGACCGTAGACAGAGCTTTGTATTACATTTTAATCAATACACGCATTGATACGAAAACACTCCACTTTGACACATGAAATAAAATGAAACATAAATCTTTATAAAATCAAGTTAAGGAAATACAGTATGTTTCCTGTGATACATGATGATGTTGTTTTTAGAATAATTAGCTGAGGCCTCATAAAGTCAGCTACTTTGAATTAAAAAGCATTAAAATCACTATCAAAATCTATTTCTTAGCTCTTTTAGATTATATGAGAGGTAAGGTCATCACGGTGTAACCCGAGTGTGTCTTCTCAATTTTCATTCTGTACCAGTAGGGCGTAGTAGCAGCTGGCGCCCGGAGCTGGGAGGACTGGTGGATGAGGGTCAGGGTACCTTGTCCTGGATGCTGGATCATGGAGATCCCCTCATTAGGCAGAGCCAACCCTGTGATGATTGGCCTTCACCACCGAGCACCTGAGCACTACTCGACGGCCTGGCTCGCTCCTATAATAACACTGCTGCTGCTGCCTGCCATGCTCTTTCAGAGGGCTTCATTACCATGGCAGTTGTGCAGTACTCTTGTTTGTTCAGTAAGGCAAACACAAAACATATGGTTCAACAGTATAAATTCCAAATAACTTGCACCATTTGAAAAGACTATACACAATATCTAACTAAATTCATTTTCTGAAGTCTGTTAGGGATAATTATTACAGGGTAATCCTCAAATCTCTACCTAATCTCTTCATAATCAAAACATCATCTGTGATTTTAAAATATTTATTGCAGAATATTTTTTCATTATAAATATATAACATATAACTGAGAAACTAAAGCAAAAGACCATCTTGTGATGGGATCACACCAGCCACGATGCTTTCCCTCCTTCCTTCCCCCCTATTTCCGGCGCCCTTGCTTGGACCGCTCCCATTTTCGAACATCTTGCGCGGTTGTGACGCTATCGCCCTTTTTCACAGCATACATTCGACTAGTAGGAAAAGCACAGGTGTTACTAAAAACACTAACGATCTCTGGTCCATTCAAGCTCCCAGCGAGAGTGACAGTAAGCCAGCATTCACGACACCAGAAACCTGAAATCAAAGCAGCTATAAATGGAATTCAGCCATCGTTAATTTCATTATTTACACCTGTGACTTTCCTGCTGTGACATGTCAAAATGTCCTCTGTGAAAAAGGCCTATCACGGTGACAAAATCTGTCCACAGTCAGACAGAAACCTGCAAACTGCTTCTGTGGTAGTTACCGCTACGCAGTCGATGTCTCCAGGACCACATTTTGCTATGATGACGCACACACAAACACAGACTCACAAGGTGAAAACAATACCAGGGTTGCTGGTGTGGCTGGTAATAAAAATGCAGATTTTGTTTTATTCATTTATTTGTCTTTACGTTCAAAGGTTTGTCTCTAAAGATACAATAGGGACTTTAAGCAGTGACGGTTGAAGGGATAACTACGGCGTTCAAGAAGCATTCCAACAGGCGTAGAAGTGGAAATCGAATATCAGTAAGCAACGTATCTCTTACAACAGCTTCTTGCAGAAATCTAGTCGCTCTGAACATTTAAAAAAAACACCAACACTTTGTGAGTCCACATTTTGTAATAATTTCACTGAGGTCTCAGGTGTGATGGTCCACAGCCTGCAAGGTTACCCATTATGTCACTCAGAGTTGACTATATGCACATGGTTGTAAATGTAAATGTAAAAATGTAAAAAATGTGAATCAACTTTTATCATCACACATTGTACACAGCGCAGCGCACAATGAAAAGAGCAGTGGGCAGCTATACAGCGCCCGGGGAGCAGTTTGGGGGAGTCTGTGTATTGCTCAAGGGCACCTCGGCAGTGCCCAGGAGGCGATTTGGCACCTCTGCAGCTACCAGTCCGTACATAGTCTGTGCGGTGACTTGAATAGGTGACCCTCCGGTTGCCCTGTGTGAGGCTCGAACTCATGACAGATTATGAGACTGACGTGCTGCCTACTGTGCCAATGAGGCTTAATATCAAGTAGCTTCCATCAAAATACATTATTAGTATCATAGGTGCTGCTTTAGAAACTGAGAAATGAAAAAGTGAATTTTGTGTATTTGTGTCAATTGTTTGAAATTGATTTCTAAAAGAAAAGAGAAAAGTGCTTTTATTTTTTTTTTACTCACTTGGTCTAACTACTTAAAGACAGTATTAAAGAATACTTCAAGTGTCTTAATTCTCTTTGGTAATGTCTTGATACTTTTAGGGACACAAATGAACGATGACTGACTTATCGTAGCTTCTTCATCTCTCACTGACACATGGATTATTCAGGGGATACAGGAGAACGGTAAACTATGAGAACATTATAGCTTTTAAAATAAATGTTTGCATTAAGTGTATTCCACACAGATTATATTTTACTATTCTTAGCGAGTGTGGGAGCACAGTACACGCCCGCTTGGCAGTGCACTGAGGACTGATGGGAGTGGAGGAATCCTTTGGTCCAATATGCTCTGATGGATTGTCTGTTTGACCATAATATCTGTGGTGAGAGACCACATTAGCACACCTCATCCATCACACAGAGGCACACAATGCCTCTCTCTCTCACACACACACACACACACACACACACACACACACACACACACAAATTCACCTTAACATCACTCCAACCCACATATTTCCTTTTACACCTGAGACCTTCACATCCAGAAAAAAAAACACCCATACAGCTGTCCTTAACCCCGCCTCTACAACAGAGATGGCCTCTCCATCTTCACCTCTACCCCTTTACACCCACACACAGCAGGGCAGGGAGAATAGCTCTGCCCCCCCACCCCTCTCATGGCTTTGCCAGTGCTTCATAAAATGTCTAAGCAATGTGTGGTGCTCCAGTGCAGTTGAAAGTATGTAACCTTGAGCTATTCACATCTTGCTGTACTAATGACTACAAGCTGTGATAGTGAGGAATACTGTGAGTTGCAACAGAAAGGCCACAAAGCTAAATTTAATTGGGTCGTAAAAATTTGTAAGAAATTCTCCACCGCATTCATCACGGATGTTAATGTTGAATGTTGCCGTTTATAGACGCTAAAATCATTCAAACATGCTCAATTTTGGTTGATCAAAGCATTTTCTGCTTAAAGTCAAGTAGGTGTGTATGAATAAGCAGTATTCATTCAGAGACACCACGCTCTCAGGAACTACACACAGCCTTGTAGGGATTTTCTGCATTGCCGTATTTAGCTACCAACCAAACGCATTACAGTTGGCCATACTGTAATTTTTCTTAGTGGGTAGTTTACAGGAATATTTACAGTATCAAATGTTCTCTTGTTCCTCCGGTGATAAGGAACATCAAGGCTGCATCCAAAATCGCATACCATGCACTAGGTTACATACTCAATATGTGCACCATCGTTCAACATGTTATTGTGGGAATAAATAGTAGGTTTAGTAAGTATCTTTTTGGACGCACTGAGTTGTAATTACCACGTCACTTCCTGCCGGTTAGAGATGCGTAACCATGGTAACGCGTACAAGCCTCATGTGACCAAACGATGATTTGTCAGAATTATCAGAAAAGTCTGAACTAATTAATAAATTATATTACACCAATAGAAAAGTGGAAGCTACTTACACTTAAATTGAATCATTATTGATGTTACAGAGGTATTTAGTGTATTAAATAGCATGTTATTATTGAATTTTGGAGGCAAACATTTAAGAGACAATAGTTGTTTATGTTTGGTGGCATCTGAGAAAAGAAATGACCAGAATTATGTTGATTAAGTTGTTTGAACTGCTGTGATATTTTTATTTTGAGAGCTAAGTGACACACACATAACTGTGACACAAGTAGCTAGCAGTCTTGTTTTTGTTACAGCTAGCATTAGCAGCTGTGCTAGGTAGAAGAATTCAGCTAACACATGAAGACTAACCGTGATGGTTAGCTAGAACGGCTGACTCGCTGATAAATAAATCAGAATAAATGGATACTGAAATAAATGGATGCTAACACAAAGAGAGTAGCTTGTGTTTCTGAAATTTGCCCTTTGTATAAAGCTTGTCTATACAGGCACCAAAAAAACAACATAGTAGGTTGGATGATTGTTTGTAATCTTTTGTGATAACACCTTCAAAAATGGATGACTGTAGCCTAATTAATAAATCTTTCCCCTCAACACTGACTCAGAAAAATCCAAATTGGCCGTATCCAACTATGCTTTTGTTATTGAAACATGTACTTTATTTCAAAATAAATGTTATAAATGATTGAATTTTCTTTCCTCTAAGTTGGTCTGTACAGTATGAGCCTCTGCACGTCAGTGTGATGTGTGTAGGAGAGGTACTACAAGATTTAGAGTGTGCAAACTAATGCGACTTACTGCATGCACAACATGTATTATAAATATTGTGTGTGTGTACCGTGCTCTCCTTCACATCTCCCTATACTCCCTCTATCAAATCAGCAATTTAGATAGGATGTTGGTCTGTTTTCACAGCAGACGCAAGGAGTAAATTAAAAGCAGTGGCTGACAGAGAACCATATGGTACCACTCTCTGCAAGAGAAAAAACACAGCAAAGATTAATTGATAATAGCTGGCACTTCCACCACCTCCAACAGGGATATTAGTGCGTGTATGCGTGTGTGTGTGAGTGTGAAGGCGCCTGTGTATATGCATGCAGTACATGTGTGTACGCAGGCAGATTTCAAACAGCATGCTTATATTGAAAGGCCCAGGAGGGGGACCTGTCAGACAAAATGGTTTGTATTGTCTGTAGCATCAACATGCCTACATTTTTAAACTTGCCATCTTGTAAGAGATGCTGAAGACTTAAACAAGCATCACATTACTCATGCATGAGAGCTTTCAGGGCACTGTTGGATTCTATTGTTAAATGTGGGTTTCTTTGACTGTGGCTGTTTGTCCTTGTTTGTGTGTTGCCGACAATCCATTCATTGTACAACCTGGTACTTTCTCTCACAGTTGCTGCTGCAGGAGGGAAAATATGACATTAACACAACTACTGAGCATGATTAAAGGGTTTCAACGGTGCAAACACTCTAAACATTGTTCAAAGGAAAATCAGGATCTCAATTGTATCTGCATGTCCCTTTGTGTAGTCCGATGGTCAGTGACCCCTCCAGCTCGGATTGGCTGGAATAAAATCCTGATGTCAGACGGGTGAAGCGCCCTACAGGGGTGGAAAGGGCTGGAGGGGGACGTGAGAGCAGAGAGGTTGTCTTGATTGGATGGACGGATGCAAAGAGAAGGAGAGAAAGAGAAAGAAAAAGAGTAAGAGAGAGAGAGATGGAGAAAGACCACTCAGGGGAAATCAGCTCTCTCCACTCATAAACAAATTCATCATCAGCTCTGACAAACCACACGCCGCATAACGATGAGCTTAAGTGCACAGAGCAAGAGGAAGGGAGGGTTAGAGCGAGAACGAGACAAGGGACGGGTAGCAGGAAAACAGGAGGTATATATATAAATATAGATCCTTAATTTGTTGGTATCATTGCAGCCTGGATGTTGACTTCAAGCATTGTCATGCAAAATCTTCCAAATAAGGTGGTTTCCATGTCATGTGTTCAGCTTTGAAAGGTGCGAACATAAATCTACTTTACTATGTCTTTTCAATTTTGACAACATAAACATTTTAAATGGGCTCCTTTGCATTTCCTATTGCAATGTTTGTTAATGCAGTAGCTGCAAAGAATGTATGTTGCCAAGAAGTGAAAGTCAATTGTTCGTTCCATTGCAACATCAGCGCCCAGCAGCAAAGCTTCGACTGAATTGACAGTAACGGTAAAATGTCTGCCTAAAAAGTGCCGTACAAAACTAAAACTTTACAATTTGTATTCTACTGTCATGTTCTACTAAAATGGCCTGTGTTGTATAATAAAATATTATAAATATAATAAGCGTTTTCACTCCAAAATGGCGGCAGTGGCTGTCAAAAAACACTGGAGTTTCGTCTCTTTGCTTCTATACTCTTTGGTAGCTAACAGGAAGTAAACTTGGACCAAAGCTGTTGCCCTAGCAACATAATGGCCATGAAAAAGGTCTATAATGTAAGGTGTAAGGTGTGTATAGAGTGATGGGGGCTTGATAGGCAGCACCATTTGAATGAGGAAATTGTATCTAATTGGTCTAGTAGTGGAATAGGGTTCGCGTAGGGGTAAGTAAGTCAGATATACTGTATGAGATAAGTGATGGTGGTACGTGATGGCAGTCTGGGTGTGGTGAGGCAGAGGGGAGGACATGGACCCATGAGATGGAGGAGCAGAGGGGGTGCCAGGGGCTGGACTGACAGCCCATAATTACGGCTCATTTTCAGTCATTAAGCCATGGAGTGTGAGCAGCTCTCACACTAAGGGAAGGGCCCTGATTAATAATGAAGCCCCCACCGACTCCCTCTGATACACACACACTGAGATATACTAAGACACAGACACACACACTGCAAGATGAGTATGCACATGTATGGGTGTAACACACACACACGCACATTAATTCTAATGACTGGCAATGAAGGAGTCTGTAGATCATATGTATGGATAAAAATACATTTTGTCTCAATATAGATTCAAAATATTCCAACAAAAAACTTCTTGTTTTCCACTGTGTTGAAGACCGAGGGAGCTGTCCAGGAAATTGATGGTGCTGAATTTAAACTGAGCACACAGCAGCGCCTCCCCTTCCCCACTTCTCTTCCCCCACCCCATGTCTCACCCTCAGTCTCTCCACTCCTCCTCCTCCTCCACTCTGTTCTGGCTGCCTGTCAGAGGACCCACCGTCTCCTTTGAACTCCTACACCGGCACCCCGCGACGATCAAACTTCGAGCTGCTCCCCGCCATGAAATATTTACCACACAGAAGGGACATATTCAGTCAGTGTCGGTCGAGAGGCTGGTACAAAGGTGCAACATGAAAGACAGAGAGAATATGAAAGGAGGAGAGGAGGGTTTTGAAGCTGAAACTGAGTCTTTTCTACCAGGAAACTGCAAAGAAACATGACTACTCAGTTAGCATTTTATTGAATGATGTAATATTTTTGGCAGAGGATGAATTATGCATCTTATTCCCAAAGAGGAGGAAGAAGTCAAACAGATGAAACATGAAAGCGTACTCATTGTCATCCAAACGAGAGCCATAGTCCTTCACTTTGCCACCTTGTGTGTTTTCTATTCAAATACACTACAATAATTACTCAATGCAATAATACATAGATAGCCAATAGTGCTGTTATCTCCTTTTGTTGTTGAATTCAAGCATCGAATATTAGTCTTAATCTGGAGACTCCAACTCTAACATCTGCCAAAGACGTAACTCAGAAATAGAAATATGAACAAAGTAACATCCACAAATTGGTGCTCCGCAATTCTCAGGTGAACCTTTTCAAAGACTGAACAAAAACCAAAGTAGGAAAGAAGAAGTTCAGCAGTGTGAATACCCACCTCTGCCATCTCATGACTGTCATTTGCAAGCATCACCAACTCCCTCCCATCACACACATACATTACACACACACACACCCCAACACCAGCAGCACCAGCAGAGAAAGGGGCCAGGACAGAGCTGGCTGGTCCCAGCTGGTCCCTGCTAACACATTCCACTGCACCCTAATGACAGCGGGCCCCCCAGCCTCCGTGACCCCAGCCCTAACACCCCTTCATGGGCCCCCAGGGATCCCGCAGGGCCAGGAGGGGTGAGGAGGAGGAAGGATGGGGGGAGGAGGAGGAGTGACACAGATGAGGGAGGACACTCCAGGTGGTGGGACAGCTCTGAGGGAATTGGAAGTCATGAATATATTAACTGACAGGAGGGGGAGTAATGAATTCAAATTAAATTATATGTGCCGAGCGCCACACGAACACGAGCGAACGCGCCGGGGATATTTCAAGGGGGCCGACATAATTACACCTTTCATGAAATTTGATAAAAAGGAAATATGTGTAAGACAATCAGAGATGCAAAACACAGCTGCCAAGCGTGTGCTGCACTCTTAGAAAGTTGAGAAAGGGAAGTTTTATGGGTTATCGATCAGGTGGATTGTGTTCCTTTTTTCTTTCATTTAATTTTTTCAGAATATATTTTTTTCTGTTCATTAAGCTGTAGCAGTTCTAGATATTAATTATTGACATTGCGAACAGCAGTGTGCTAATCTGTGTAGATAAAATAGTGACCTTTAGGGGCTGTTTTCTGATCTACAATAATTGGGCTTTGGTAGCAGGCCTCGCTCCTGGTAGACGTTGGTCATGTTCCAGGCCAAGGATTTGGTCCTTATGGCGGCTGACCCCCACAAGCCAGGAGGTTAGAGGCAGTCCAGCTGTCTCCCAGGGCTGAAACAGACTCAGGCAGCCATGCACCCGCCTCCCCCTGCTCCCTCCTAGCTGTCCCATCACCCACTTTGTCCCTCAGTCTGTTTTTGCTTCGCCAGGGGCAACTGTCAGCCCGAAATCCCCTCTTCTGCTGTGGTGTGGGGCCAGGTGACCAGAGGGCAAACAGCACTGGAGGATGATTGGTCTGCAACAACAATCAGGACAAGCAGCCTCTGAAATTGTCCCCGACTGCAGAGAAAAAGGGAACAGATTGGAGGGGACGCGAGAGGACAGGAACAGAGGGTGAAAGGCACAGGAAGGGAGAGGTCAAGATGATGAAGAAGTGTTGGTTTGAAGGAGTCGAGGGAGAGAAGTGGGTAGGGCAGTCCTCGACACAGCCTGAGGCAAAACAGAGATGGAGGGCGGAGAGGAGAAGAGAGCTCCCCTTCCTATTGTTCAGCTGATCCTATAAACAATATCCCAATCCCTGTGATCTGCTGAGTATTAGCCCTGTCCATACGGACCTCCCTGCTTAACAGCAAGGCAAACCAGCCAAAGCAAACAGGCCTGATTTATAAAAGCCCTCTTCATTTCCTCATAACAGGGTCATTGATATTCAGCTTCCGGACCTTTTTGTTTTTCTACCATCTATTTAGCGGTCCTTTCATGTCCTGACACCACTGCACTCATTGTTTTTAGACTTACTTTACTTAGATGTATTTATTTTCTTTGTAGAAAATGGATTTTAATCAGACAAAGCACCAACTGAATCATGCTTAAACCCATGGGGAGTGGAATAAATGCAACATTTATAACTTTCCTCAATGCAAAGTGTTAGACGTGAAAAATGTGAGAGCAATCTGCAAGTAATGGCAGGCGGGTGTGTGTGTGTGTGTGTGTTTCCACGTTAAGGCACTGTGTTAATTATGGATTGTGAAGACCAATTAAAAACCACAGTCACACTGGGCTTTTGTTTCAAGGTTTCTATTATTTGGTGAGACTGGGAGATGGGGAAAGATACGGCGCGAGGCAGACGAAGATAAACGCAGACCGTGATGACGCAGGGATAACCGGTTATCTCAGCTTTCACATGCCTTCAGCTTTGTCCTTCCCTTACCCTCCTTTCCCGCTCTCTCTATCTCCACCTTAGATCTCTCTCACAACTAATCTGTTTTTCCTCAAGCCCATGTCCTCATGTCCTCTTTCAATATAACATGCTTATTTCGGTATGTTGCATCTAATACCCATATCTCCTCTTACCATCTCCTCACACCTCCTTTCTATATGTAGCTTTTTTTTCTCTTCCCCCTTGTCTTCCTCTGTGCCTTCTTCTTCTTCATCTTCTCGTTATCTTGATGGGCACAACCAGCACCCTGCTGCCTCTCACCTGGAAGAATTACACACATTTGGTCCATTACAGTAAGGCGGGGAAAAAAAATGAAGACAGATCTCATGCAATTTATATTAATCTCCATTGTCTACCAATCCTTGACGGATAAATATACAAATGCAAAGTTAAGGGTAAAAAAGCATATTGCTGGAGTAAATATATATTTGCGTGCGTGCGTGCGTGCGTGTGTGTGTGTGTGTGTGTGTGTGTGTGTGTGTGTGTGTGTGTGTGTTTGTGTGTGTGCACTATAGCAGATTAGGAGGTGCGAGACAGCAGATGGGTATGTCTAAAAAAGCCCCCAAGCTCCCAACACCAATCAACGATGGCGGGTTGGGATTGATGTTGAGGTGGCAGATTATTTCATTGGTGCAGATGAATACTGATTATTAGATATCAAAATCACACCACATTAGTGTCAGTTTCAGACAAGTGAAAAAAAATTATTAGCAGAAATTATAACAAAGACGTATTCGTCCTCTCGTAACATTTTTTGAGGGATCACATCGAAAAGCTAAATGGCTCATAATCACTGACTCCAGTGAGAAATTCTGTGCAATGTTTCTTAAAATTAAGCGTTTGAGGAGAACATTTCTGCTCATCCAACCTCATCTTCCCCTCATAAATAAGTATACGACCATATCTTGCTGTGTCAGTCCCATATCTGTGTGTCTGTGTGTGTGTGCGAGTGTGACAGATGAACACGGACTAGTGTATGAGCAGAGTGGCTGATGACAATGACAGGACTTGATGAGCAGATACAGCCCGCTGCTGATGCCCCTGACCATATGGACGGGTATTGTTGTGTCTCCCACCCCCCTCACCACCACCACAGATGGTGCCCGCAGCAACACAACACAACAAAACCTAAGCCATTGTTTTACCAGTAGCAATCATAATAAGGGGAAGGAGGGAGAAAGACGGGGAAAATAATTACTTCTGCAGCCAGGAAAAAAAAATCTGTCCTTCTTCGTCGGAGCTGGTGTCCAGAAGGGCAGATTCCTGAGAGAAAGCACCCAGAGTGGTTGTTGGTAATTGGCTGATATGGTAATGAGCGCCTAATTATACCCGGTACACGGGCGACGAGGACCGCCTACACAGTGACTGCCCCATGACCCGCTTTCTGACAAACTGTCACTTCATCTCGCCACATCAGTCAAGGGCTTATCAAATATGACCCCGAAATAGACAAGCGATAAAACACACACACACACACACACACACAGAAATATGTACAGTACACTCGCAGGCGTGGTACACACATCGACATATGCTTGTACAATCTCACACTTAAGCGCATGTGTGTGTGAATATTATGACACACTGGCGTCTTCATAAGCAATCAGTGGATACAGTAATAAACCTCAAAGTCAACTCAGCAGTGCTATTATAGAAATCCTTATTATTGTTTCTTCTCAGCCTCAGTGTCCAAAGGGAGATCTAGAGCATGATAGTATCATGTAACCAAAAATATAATCTCACACTATTTCTAGAATGGAGGTCTGGCTGCACTATAGACTGTATAAAACATGGATGTAGCTTCTGTGACGTCACCCA
>CAKAOI010017887.1:27934-68329 GCA_916701655.1 Sebastiscus albofasciatus
ACACACACACACACACACACACAGAAATATGTACAGTACACTCGCAGGCGTGGTACACACATCGACATATGCTTGTACAATCTCACACTTAAGCGCATGTGTGTGTGAATATTATGACACACTGGCGTCTTCATAAGCAATCAGTGGATACAGTAATAAACCTCAAAGTCAACTCAGCAGTGCTATTATAGAAATCCTTATTATTGTTTCTTCTCAGCCTCAGTGTCCAAAGGGAGATCTAGAGCATGATAGTATCATGTAACCAAAAATATAATCTCACACTATTTCTAGAATGGAGGTCTGGCTGCACTATAGACTGTATAAAACATGGATGTAGCTTCTGTGACGTCACCCATGGGTTTCTGAAGAGCTGTTGTGAAGCTCAAAGTAGGTGGCTCCATCCGTCGCCAGCTTGGCAATGATGACAGCCAAACTCCCGACTAATCCAAAAATGGTCAAAGAGGTGGATTGTTGGTGGAGCTGAGGCAGCAGAGCAGACAGCTAGCAGCTTGTGAACTGAGACAGCACCTACCTGTCACTCAAAGCGGCCACACCCAACACACGGGAAAAAACGCTCTGGCTTGTTTGTATTTCTTTAAACCAATAACAATTGTTTTGGGAGGTACTAAGCCCGGGCTGCAGAGACGGTGCCCTTGTACTATAAAAGGCTGTGTTTAGAAGGTAAACCACAAACTGCAAAATCTGATCTGAGATCTACAAAAACTCTCACAAGACTCGCTGCCCGTCTAACCTCAACTATTTGGAATCAATGCCCAACCATAACAATCTCGCGACAGTTTCCCCAACTTGCGGGTTCCCATCTAGACATTAGCCTTGTAAAATAGATAGCGGAGATAGTGGAAGGGGCAGGCGTATCCTCACAGTCTACATCCGGTGAGTCAGACTACCAAAAATATACAAAACAATTTCAGCATAATTTTCAACTGTGTAACATTAGGCCTATTTCTTTTTTCTTTTTTTTGTATTAATTTCTTGTCACGGTCCCTCCCCCGTGACACCTTCCTGCCTGGTATGAGTGTGTTTATCTAATTTTTTCTGCCCTTTGTGATGTGTGCTTGGTGTGTACTGGTTTTGTCTGTCTGTTTGCTTGTCTCCCTCCCTCCTCTTGTCCTCTCTCTTTCTCACTACTTACCTGCAGTCAACACACCTGCCCTCAAATCAAGCAAGCTCCTCTTCACCTCTTAAACCCTGCTCTAACGGCCAGTCGTCGAGTGATCTTGCCAGATTGTTTCCAGTTTGTCTGTTTGCTAGTTCGCCTGCCTGCTCGCCTCAACTAACTGCCGCTCTCCACTCTCCAGGAAAAACCTGCCAGCCACTTCAGCTCATCCAGCCCGCCAGTCAGCTCACATCCCCCCCTCACCACCGCATAACCAAAATCTCCTGTAGTAAAATACTTTGCCTATCTTTTCACCTACCTGTTATCCAGCGTCTGCATTTGGGACCAGCCACAGAAACCTTGACATTGTTTCTTTTATTAGTGAGTGCAGGTTTAACAAAAATATTTTCAAGGACTATTCACATTTCCCTGTTTTTGACATTCTATTGTGAAGGGTTCAACATATTACAGAAAAAATTTACTTCTAATACTCTCCCTCATTTGTCTACTCCAAATCCTCCAGCCTCCACCACCCATTCACCCAATCTTCACCAGAACTGGAAAATTGCTCACAGCTGAATGCATACCTTGCACATCTTTACAAACTCTTGATGCTGAATGATAAAGAAAAAGAAGATAGACTCTGGCAGTAAGACCTTCAGTGAATTGAAATATGTTATAAAGGGTCGCCATTTCCCAAAGAATTTCTCAGAGTTACCTATCAGTCCATGATCTTCTCCAGTTTTAGAAAAAGAATCATGACATCCTGAAGCCATTGAGAGATGAATGGGCCTCAATTGGATTTCCACCGGAGTGGACGACGGCATTGTGCTAATAGAGATGTGAAGGCTGAAGTGTCTAACTGGTTAGAGGGGAATAGACTTCAGTCCTGAGGGCCAGCAAATATCAGAATAAAAGTTACTAGTTTGAATTCTAAATATTTTAGACATGCAGTAGTCTCAAAATATTCCTGCCAAAATGGTTTAACTATGAGCATGAATACAACAAGTGCATTAAGTTGCATGATCTGTGTCTCAAATCGGATACTTCCGTTAGTACACGTCAATATAGTACACTGTGCATACTATGTACTTGCGTAGTGCATGAATTTCGAAAGGGTAGCGTTGTCTCAAATTGCATACGGCTGTTGTGCTATCAGCTCGGTAGATCAGCTGGTGATAGTCGGTCAGTCAGTAACACCGGTAACACGGACTATCTAAATAGAAAGTGTAAGTATGGAAGTACGCAAATTGAGACATAGCTATGAAGATGACTGACATCTGTCACACCTGTCCTCAACATCTGGAAAACGTGCAGAACTTTGAACTGTATGAGTCCAAGTCGGGCATAAAGAAAGCTAGTATGAGTCCTTTTGAATGTTGTGCCCAGCATCTACTCCCACGTCGCTCTTGTTTTGATCATGGACACTCATCAAGTGGTAAGAGCTGACCGTTGATCATGGAGATTAGTGACCTCTCACACATTAGGCCTATTTCTCCCGGATCAGGATCTTAAACTGTATTATTGCTTTGACAAATTATAGTCCTATTGTTGTGCATCTGATGGGGGCATGGTTTACTGTGTGGATAAATAGGGCAGGATAAAAGCATACACCGCCCCTGTAATAAATCAAAATATGTATTCCACATAATTGCAAGCCTATCACATAATAAAGCCCTCTTTACGCACACTTAATGATTGATTCTTTCACAGCACTTAACTTGAAACCTACTTTATAAAACATTGGCTATTTTTTTTTTTTTAAATAGAGCCATGGCAATTTTCTGACACATTCATTCAAATGGCTTGCCATTGTTCACGAGGTATTCATGTAGCCTAACATCTGGTTTTATTTTTGACAGCGATGTGAATGGTATTCAAACTTACTCGGCAGGGATGCCAAATTAAAAGCGCTCTTGACCAAAAGGGAATTTTTACTCAACACGGTCCTCAACAGTCTGTCAATATTATAGTAGCTGTAAAAAGCTGCTAAAATGTCAGTGATCTCTGTGAGGAAGTAGTCCACGAGGGAGAACTAAAAACATAAAAACAGAAGCCACGCATTCGGTGTATATGAATATGTACAGTACTTCTTATGTATGGTATTTATTTTCAGAAATGCAAGTATTATAAAAGGAAAATAAGCTTCCTTGTTTTGTTTCATTTTCTTTCAGAGAGATAGATCATATCTGTTTGCTAAATATGGAGCTACAGCCAGCAGCCGGTCATCTTACTGGCGCATAAAGACTGAAACGGCTAGCCTGGTTCTTCAAAAGCCACAACATAGTATTTTTCAGTTTTTCTACAAATTAGAAAAGAGACATATAACCAGAAAATGATGCTCAATATATTTAAGCATATATTATATTCATATTTATTAAAGTTCTTTATATATAATATTTATGTATTTGTTTTTATATTTTTTTACTTTATATTTATTCTATTTATTGTTTCTTCAACAACGTCTCCAAACCCAATGTTATCCGCAGTGATTTTCTCAGTTACAGCAAAAACATGTAACGACAGATGTTAACAGCTGGAGTTGTCAAAGTCGACGCACGTTGACACACACACACACACACACATCACCTTTCCACCTGCGCTACCAATATAGTGCAGTTGTTTGGAATGTGCACACCTCCTTTTTTTAACACTTCTCTCTCACCCATTAAGGCAGGCTGTTGCAGAATCACAGTAGATCCTTCTGTCTCAGTAATCTTCACAACCTGTCAATATTCCCTCTCTGCGATCGGGAGTGTGAAGGTTTAGTGCCAGAAAATCATCCTATGTAAGGGGATGAAAACACGCCACGAAGGAAAATATTAATGCTCTGCCTTCAACATAACACCTTGAGTCTGCTTCCTCCTTCTAAATGTCAAAGTGAAATAAACAGTAAACTCTGAAACACAAATAATGTTTTGGGTATAAATGAGGTGAACTTTCATTAAGGTTAGGATAACGAGGTTATCCTAACAACGTAGGGGATAGCTTACAAATTGCACATTTTGTAAAACACCACAGTTAGGTAGAGACTCTAATTGCATAAACCATATAGGATTTATGCATCTAAGCCTTTTTCTCAGCAACATTTTGACTTGTAATAGCTGAAAAAGCACAGTTAGGTGCTACTAATAACATTAACAAGGCTGGATTTCAATTCAGGTGTCCTAGTAAACAATGGGAGCATGCATGATGATTTACACCTGGGCTTTTCCTACTGTGACATATAGAAATGTTTTCCCCGAAAGCGGGCAACTGAGAAAAAGTCAGACTGGCCAAGAATTACAGTAATTGAACTGAACTGAGACAATTGAATGTTTGCTATTATTTCTACATTAATATGAGGCATTACATCAGGGTGTTTTTTATTATTTTAATTGTTTAGGTTTATCTATCAGTTATGTTCAACATTAATTTTATTGATAAAATGTGTATATATTAGGGCTGTCAATCGATTCAAATAATTAATCACGATTAATCGCATGATTGTCCATAGATTTATCTGTTCAAAATGTACCTTAGAGGGAGATTTGTCAAGTATTCAACACTCTTATCAACATGGGAGTGGGCTACTTTATGCAAATGTATGTATATATTTATTATTTGAAATCAATTAACAACACAAAACAATGACAAATATTGTCCAGAAACCCTCACATGTACTGCATTTAGCATACAAAATATGCTCAAATCATAACATGGCAAACTCAAGACCAACATGCAAACAACAGCTGTCAGTGTGTCAGTGTGGTGACTTGACTATGACTTGCCCCAGAACTGCATGTGATTATCATAAAGTGTGCATGTCTGTAAAGGGGAGACTCGTAGGTACCCATAGAACCCATTTTCATTCACATATCTTGAGGTCAGAGGTCAAGGAACCCCTTTGAAAATGGCCATGCCAGTTTTTCCTCGCCAAAATTTACAGTAAGTTTGGAATGTTCACATTCGTGTGACATGGTTGGTGCCAATCAATTCCTGAGGTTTTTTAGTATCATGTAATGCCAGTATCATCACTATAGCCTTAAAACTGAGCTGAGAACACACTACAACCTCCGAAAAATCGATCTTGTAATGCATTAAAGAAAATAGTGGCACTAACGCGTTATTATCGCGTTAACTTTGACGGCCCTAATATATATACTGTATATATACTAAATATATACAGTATATATACAGTATACTGTATATATAAAGGGCCAGGACTTATAAGTATTCACTTCTTCCTACTCCTTTTTCAGACGTGTAATAGTAAATAATATAAATCTAAAAAGAAATCTTATTAAATATTTAGTAGTGAGGAAGATAACTTTCAAAGTGATCATTGTAATAAAGAGAAAAGTGTTTTGTTCTCTAATGAGGAGTGGTGGAGGTGCATTAAACAAAAGATTTTGGTATGATGCAAACATTCATGCACCACTCGGACTGTTAGGACTCATATTTAATTGTATTTTCTGACACTATCTCTGGGTTTACAGTATACTTGCTATGTGAGTAATATTTTTGTTTGTCTTTTGTACCTCTTATACCACACATTCAGTTTACAGGAAAAACATCCTGAGGGAGAGAAACTGAAACAGAGAAAGATAAAGGCATACGTGTTGAGAATAAAACAGACAGACAGACAGACAGAAGGATGAGCATCAGACACGCGGGACGTTTCCTGTCATGTGATCATGTATCATCGGTCAGCATGCTGGGTCAGACCCTCGCAGCATCAGTCCGGCGAGATGGCCCACCCTCCAGATGGCCTCGGTCCAACAGGTGGTCCCATAGTGGGGGTGGGGCTGAGAGGTCTGACATCTGCCATCCACAGCTAACCCCTCACACACACACACACACACATTGCTCACGGTAGCACCGAGTAGTTTGCAGCAACACCTTTTCCTCCCTGTTCTACATGTGTGCCGTGGTGAGATCTCGGGGCCCTGGGGCTCAGCCTCCTACTGTCTGTCTGTTTCCTCTATCAGATTTCACACTCATCTCACACATCGCAGCTCAGTGTGTGCTCATTTCCATGGCTCAGGCTTCAAACAATGACAACTCATTAGCATGTATTGTGCGGCCTTGGATTGTCGTGAACTGGCAAAGAATGAATTTGGATTCCATTCTCGAGGCCTTTTGTTTATATTTTATTTCCATTTACTCATAATCCCAGTTTGTTGTAGCTGTTTGTGCTCGGAGATGTTCTGTGTGCAGCCTTACACTTGTTAGTTTACTGATGTTTATTTAATTGCTTACATAAGAGTGATGACGTGACTGACCTCAACATTATTGGACATCAGAGGGAGATTGCTTTCTCCTTGGGTAATGCAAAGCAGTATGTAAAGTAAGACACTTAGTTTGTTGGTTTCTTTAAATTCTCATTTTGTTCCAACTCTCTCGCCTGTCAGTAGGGGACAGATTTGGTTGAAAGGGAGAAAACAAAGCAAAGAGCATGTTAATTATAACAGTCTGGTTGAGTAGCTTTGTGTTTTGCAAACACGTTTCATAATTGTTCATATGCTGGTGTATCATTGCATGAATGATAGTGATGATCATCTGGCTTACAGAAAGTACTGCACTGTATGACCAGTGGGTAACCTGCGGGTCTGAAAAGTGTTTGGTTTTAACGCCACCCTCTCAACAAAAACAAAAACTATTCACAGGTAAATATAATGAGAAAACTGACCCTGAAATTACTCATTTTTACAAAGTTGAGTAAAGTAAATGTCACTGAACACATTGTAGGCTGTGCTTTTTTAAAACTGGTTGAATAATCACATTTTAGTTGCGTATTAAATCATTGTGAAGAAAGTGTTGCTTGAATAAAAATGTTGGTCTGTTCGTTATTAAATTGATTCAAGTTGATTACAGAATTAATTATTTGTTCTCATTCACTTGTTTTGTGAGAGGTGCACAATATTTCCCAATCAATATTTACTTTCAAATGTAATTGGAGTTGTGTATATATATTGCTTGAAAATAAAACCAGAAAAAGCAGAACAAATCGGGTTTGCAGTCAGACAAATTCGCTGTGTTGTCCGAGAATGTAGAGACAGAAGATGTGAGATGCAGTGATCTCTCTGTGAAGGTTCAGGAGAAGTTGCTGCTAAAGTTGAATTATTCATCACACGTCAGTGCCATTCTTCTCTACCTTCAAGGTGTCTAGGTGAGTCCATATGGCACATGGGCCTGGATACACACACACACACACACACACAACCAGGGATGGTGGGAGGTGTTAGGGGTTGAGAACAGATGATTGGTACTATGTCGCGCGCACGTGTGTGTGTGTGTGTGTGTGTGTGTGTGTGTGTGTGTGTGAGGTCTTGTTAGCACCACAAGTGTATGGCTAAATTAGTCTCCTCTATCCGTCCCACCTGCTCTCAGACCCTGCAGCTGTCACTAAGCTCACGTCTGTCTGTCTATCTGTCTATTTATTAGGGCTTTAATGTTTCATTCTTTACATTGATGCGTCAATTGCAAATCATGCCAGTTGAAATAATCAAATTATATTTTTCTGGATTCAACAGTAATCAGGATGAAAAACTTTTGAATTCAATAAACCCTTCTGCCAGAATTAAAAAGCTAAGACGGGCACTGAGTACTGCTGTAACTGCTTCATCGTTAGTGATATTAATATTACAGCCAGTTTAAGTACATTTACTCAAGTTCTTTAATTCAGTAGAATTTTGAGGCACTTAACATTATATTAATTTTTTTAATTTTATTTTTCCGCTACTTATTACTCCACTACATTTCAGGGTGAAATATTGTACTTTTTACTCCACTACATTTATTTGACAACTTTTTTCTTGAACTTAGAAAATAATGCATTGTAACGGATTAAACTAACCAACCCAACGGTATATATAAAATAATTAAAATTAGCTCTGACCAGCAACAACATTAACATAATCTTTAAATGTTAATTCACCAATAATAATAATAATAATAATAATAATAATCTATTAACACAAAGTATATGATAACACTTTATAATATTATGAAATACTTGTTCCACCACTGATAGCAGCTACTGCTAAGACCGCTGGCACAGCAACTACTGTTGCTCATGTAACTATTGTTATGGCTAAGATTCCTGTTAACCTCACTGAACACATTTTAAACAATGTGGCAAAATAAGCTATATTTGTATCTGAAAGCAAAAATCATCAAAAATCTTTGTTGTTTATTTTTTTATAGTCACAATAGCTAATTATGACAGATTTTCAATTGATATTTTCATATCCCAATATATAACAATTTATCAATAAATGGCAAAAACTGTAAAAATTTCACATTTGTATGTTACCACCCTGGAAAACAATGTATTTTAGTCCTGTATAGTTCCAGTTTTATTAAAATACAAAAGCATAATTGTATTGCAACTTTAAACAGCTGCTCTCTGCTTCATGTTCCTGCTGCTTCTGCCCTCAACTGGCCTTTCTCCCCTTGTGCCTTGAATCGTTAAACCGCTGTATCTCCTTGCTCTGGTCTTTAATGTCTCCTCTCTGTCATCTCATTAACTGAAATGTTATGCCCGGCCATGTTTTCCTCCCCTCCTCATATTGTGCAAAACTGTGAACAAAAGAGGAGCAAGGAAGAGCAAATGGACTAGAATGAAAGTGGACAATGGACCGCAGAAGTAAAAGGTTAAAAGGTCACTTTGGGTCGTGACCCCTGTGGTCAGTTAGTAGCGATGTGGTCTGTGCTGCCACCACCTCAGCAGCTTGTTAGTGCTGGTCAGGTCACCTCTATCTGCCCTCTCATTTAGCCACACACACAGCAGGCGCACACAGTATAAAGAATATGTGGATAATACACAAATAGAACTATATTTCAAGTCTTCTTGTTACTTCTACTTTCTTTCTTTATGTCTTTGCTATCTTTCCACTTATGCTAACTGACACGGTGTGACCTCCTCCAGTATACGAGCCAGCTCCCAGAGCCTGCAGAGACCCTCACAATATTGCTTTTGAACAGGGTCCAATAAACAAACAATTACAAGGGAGGAGGACGTATCAGGCTGAATTGCTTCACGATGGTGAAGCGTTTAATTTCTGATTTCACAGTCTTTTGGAAGAGGGGACAGGGGGCCAAGCCAAACAGCAGCCACTTTCCCAGACACACACACACACACACACACACACACACATTGTTTATTTCATGCCCTAGTGTTTTTGAACGGCCTGTAATTACGTCTCATAGCCCTCATGTCATGGCTCCCATTTTCAATTTAATGTATAGATGTAATGCACTGTGGCCCGAGGAAAACATCCATCTCTATCTGGGTTTTAACATGCTGCTCATAACTGAATTGCATTTTGAATAATTCAATTTGCAGCCATATATAATCACTACATATTGTGGAAAGTAACCACAGTTTCAATACTCACCTAATGGATTGATTCAGTTATAACGGTGGGCTGGAGTAAGTAGTTTTCCTACTGGCTTGTCTAACCGCAGTGTAGCCATAAAGACCAACATTAAGCTACACACAGATCAATACGTACCACTGGAAAGGGGTGTGGGAGGGGGGGGATATCTTGAGTAATATCATGATGAAGCCTTTTCCTTAGTGAATGTTAAATGTTAAAGGATATAAAACGCCTCTTCTGTGAGATGCATTCATGTTCTGCGACGGTAATTACACTATGAGGTTAACTACTGCAGTGGTTCCCAACCCTGGGGTCAAGATCCCCCAAGGGGTCACAACATTAAACTGAGGGGTCACAAGATAATTAATAACAAAATAGGAAATAGGAAAAGAAAATGTATGTTTATTGTCTCTGTTCTGTAATTTTTCCTTTTTTTTCTATTATAAAATACTCGTATAATAATCGTTTTATCTCTTCAGGTCTCCAACAAATATTGTGATTAAACAATCTGAGAAGGAATGGTCAATGGACTTGCATCTATAAAGCGTTTTTTTAGTCTTCCGACCACTCAAAGCGCTTTACACTACATGTCAGCATTCACCCATTCACACACACATTCAAACACTGATGGCAGAGGCTGCCATGCAAGGAGCTAACCTGCCCATCAGGATCTAATCTAAATACTCATTCCCACACCGATGGCACAGCCTTCGGGAGCAATTTGGGGTTCACCGATGGCACAGCCTTTGGGACCAATTTGGGGTTCGACCCTCAAATTGGTGGACGACCAGCTCTACCTCTGAACCAGAGCCGCCATCACGTTGATTGAATTGGTCGCAAATTATAGACATATATAATGTAGGCCACCTTTGACGAGAGGAGAAGACTTAAAAACATTGAGAACAGCTGCTCTTTTATTATGATTGGTCAAAAGTAATTTGGTACAGACTTACTTTGGGCCAGTATCTAACAGTACAACTTTAGATTTTTTAGATCACATGATAAATCACACTTTTATTAATAGTCAAAGTCAGTTTTTTTGAAAAATTAGGAAAAAATGAGTTTAATACATTTTTTTCTCATTAATAATAAAGTATATTAAGTGTGAGTAACTTATGGACTCATAAATCCCCTCACTTTCTCTCTTGCACCCATCCTCTCTCTATCGTTTTGCCTCTTTCTGGACACACACACACACACACACACACACACACACACACACACACACACACACAAACCGACACGTGCGCTTGCCTGCTCCCATTGTTCCCCTGGTATTGTTCTCAGTGGATTTGTGCGTATCATTCACCCCCCCTGATACATCTGCCAGCCCTGATCCATTGTCCAGCAGCGTGCCACACAAACAGGCATCAATTAGACGGGCCGTCCCTTTCTGTAGCGATGTGATTGTTTGGCCTGGTCTCCATCGCAGCACCTGTCTCACACATGTTGGAGGCCTTTGATGGGCCGTAACTTAACTCCTGTTCAAATTACCCCACGGTATAAAAATAGCATGGTGGTGTTCAGCTAATGACTAGTCCAGTTAAGATCTCTTTAGGGTACAAATTATTACAACCAAGCATGGGACAGCGTGTAGGACACACAATTTCCATTTTTCATTTACAGTAAGCCCAGTTGAGGGGCATCATGGGTATTAAAAGGCTTATTATTAATATTGCTATATATTTCAGCGACCACACTGGACTGATTAGTGTCGTGGCTTTTAGATTAGTAAGGTCAGTCCTTATCTCACTCCCATCGAATCATGCTAGTCATAATAGGTTATCACACAGGTTGTCCATTTACTAATATAGCAGGTTAATGTCAGACATATAGCTTCAAAATTAATCTGTCTCTATCTGCCAATAGATCCCTCTAAATTAAACCCCAAACACCAGGGTGCTCCATTTCTCTATTAACAAAGCTCAGTTTACAATTTAGTTTTTTGTCTCATTAGATGAGCTTGAAACTGAATAAAATGTGAGTAAAGTTACAGTAGCTCTATTTGAGTAGGTGTTGTAGAGCTGTCTTAACCACTTCCAAAAAGAACATTGATTCAGTGGAGAAGCTGAATCCTCCACAGTCTGAATGCTGTTTCAGAGGATTTTCTGCTGCCAACAATAGACACAGTATTGCTAACTGCTAGAATCTGGTTTGCTTTTGTTGACAAAGCAAAGTTTAAATGTAAAGAAACAGAGTATTGGCACAAACGTCAGCACCGGCCTCCAAAAACACAAGTCAGACAAACTGCATTTATTGCACTCCTTGCTTCCCTGACAAAACTTCCACAGCTAAAGAAGTTGCCCTGCATCTCTGTCATAAATGTATTGTCTCCAAACTCTGGAAATGTATTGATAGAAGCATTGCTGATTTTTTTCTTTTTTTTAAATATTGTACACTCTGGATAAATTGTCAAGTCAAGTTTATTTGTATAGAACTAATCAAAACAACTGGAGTTGACCAAAGTGCTGTACAGGTTAAAGTGAACAGCGAGTAAATTATCAGCAACAAAAGCAACAAAACAACAATAGGTGGAAATGGAAAAATACAATGCAATATAATAATATATGCACAAATCTAAAATAGAAACAATAAAATGTGTAAGAGCAATTTATAAAAATAAAAGTTTATAAAATATTCAAACATTAAAAAAACTAAAAGCAACCAAAGACCATTGAAAATAAGTCTTGAGGGCGAACATTTGATTTAAATCAAGTTTAAATAAAAATAACTTGCATTTTGTAATATGCTCTTAAAACATGCATGTTGGATCAGCAACCAGGCCTGAACAGTACCATAAGACTGCAGGAAGTGGAGAGCGGTGATTGGATAATGAAAGCCAGAGCAGAGAGCTGTAAGGATCAAGTGTTCCTAAAGAGGAACCAGACAGCACTCACAACACGTGTGCATCTTGTATGTACAATAACACTCAGAAATACACAAGGTCTGACCTACAGAGTTGTTACTTATCTTTAGCTGCTTCAAAGGGCCCCTAGCTACCCTAAAAACTCCCACAGGTCAAAGGTCATCACTGAAAAGCACTCCGTCCAATGCACCCCGTCATAGAAATACAGTTTCAAACTGCAATAATGTCCACATCATAACTTTATTTGAATATTTATATATTTATCATCAAAGTAATCAAAGTTTTTTTTTATTTCAAACCTTTATTTCAATGTAAAAAAATGCATAGATAATAAAAACAACAGATTTGTTGAAGTAGACAGTGAAGTAACTAGAAATGCATGATTTCACCATTTCATTAGAGTGGATCAAATGTCAGTTTGTAAACATTTCATGCAAATTTAATACAAATCCTCACTGAATAATAGAAACATGAAATTATACAAATGATAGCAGTGTAGAAGAAGTCACAGTGTGTCTGAAAAACAGAAGCCACTGCATATTTCACTAATCATAACATGATACCAGAATGCTTTTGTAAAATATTAAAGGAGCAACAGTACAAAATAAAATCCTTCTTTCCATATGTCAACACACACTGATGTGCATTTCATCCGTGTCCGCACCGATGGAGCAGGAGTAAATATTAGCTTGCGTACAAAAAGATACTGTTAATCTGTTCTCAAACTTCACGGTTTAAAAGAACCGCAGCTAATTAACCGCACACCAAAACAGGAATACATTTTAATATTGATCCCCTTATGTCCCCGGTGCATTGTCTGTGTGCATATGTGTGTGTGTGTGAGTGCATGTGCGTGTGTGCAGGCAAGAGTATGATTATGAATATTTTAAGAGCACATTTAACATGGCGAAGCCGGAGCAGCCTCGGTGAGGGATTTGCGCCTACTCTTCAGCTAATGACCCCAGGCGCTTCCAGCAAAGCTTCTTCATATTTTAAAGAAAGTCGATAGAGCTGCAGCCCAGTCAGCAGCATTAAGATTCATACAGACGCCACAGGGACCCTGAAAAAATTAATAACACGCGTGTCTAACAATCCTTCCTGCGATTTAGTGGAGCACCCGAGCTCTCTGCCTGAAATGCAAAGTAGTAATGAACACACCGATAAGATAAATTCTGAACATGCGTCCCCTGCCCCTCAAGTCAATCCACAAACACACTCTTTACACCCACTCTTTCCGTCATCCCCTTCTCAACAAACATCACCACCACTCCTGACCAAAGGTATCCAAACACACTCTTTTCATCTTTCTGCACTCTGCTATTCTACTTTTTTTATCTCTCATTCTCTTAAAAATTTGAAGAAACCACAAATCCAAGGGCTCTAAAATACCTAAGAAGGCACAACAGAACAAAAGCTTTTTTTCACTTTGCCTGGCTATAATGAATTTTTCAAGACTTCTCATCTGCAGGTGTGCAGAGGCATTGACAGGTCCTCTCACTGCAAGGTTAGCCTTTGTCTGGAATCCATCTCAACAGCTCTTTACTTGTTTACAGTTTGCCACAAGTGTTCATGCTGTACTGCTGGTACAGCACTTCCTGTCGTCCTAACGGATGCTGGGAGCTAAGTGCACACACACTGTTACGGTGTGTTTGCATGCATTCCTTCTTTCTTTCTTTGAAAAATTACAAGAAAACAAAAACGCTTTTGCGTTGTTAGCACACTTGTAAAAGAGAGCTCTTGTTCCTCAATCTGTCTTCCCAAGTGTGAATAAAGGTTACGGTTTTTACGATTGCTGCAGCACGATTTTGTCAAAACACTAACACACAATTGACACAACCACATACACAAGTAGCAGAACACCTCAGATCTTTTTGCAAAATTAAACACTTCATTCAAAACTATACAATAATTTATAAAAACCCACACACATGGTCCATAGGATCTGATTCTGTTTAAGCCAGTTACACACTGCTGTGCTCAATGACACTTTGTAACATTTCTAATTTTCTAATGATATAGTCTGGGTTGGGTTTTTTTCAGGTTTCTTGTTAAAGCAATGTACATGAATAATTTGCACACTGAAATATTTCAGATATTTCTCTCCATATTGTAAAAATCAGTCAGTAAATCCATGCATGTCCAAAGGTTGTATTTTGCACTAAACATCAGAACAGAACTAAACAGAATAAAGTACATAAAAACAGCGAAAACATTTGTGGAGACAGAAAAGAAAACATTAATTATAGTATTTTTTAATTGCTAATTCACATTTTTGAACAGGCCTCTCGCTGCTACTGTATGTTGGCTTCCATTGTTGTTGTTGTAAACATATACTCACCTGTGGTCTTTATATACTGTAGTGCTTACATCCTTATTGATGAGTCGACAATTAGGTGTTTTGGGCAGCTGGTCCAGTTTTGGAGACTCGAACTGAGGTTTTGCTCTCTCAGTGTCCGTTTCAATAATTGTGCTTTGTGTATCATTTTAGTGTGTTAGCGATAGAAAAAAAACCTATAAATTATTGAAAATAAACGTTTCTTTTTTGAATAAAATCTGGATAGTTTATACCTTTAAAACACTGTATTTTGAAAGCTATCAAGATAAACATTCATTCAATGTCACACTGAGTGCATGCACTGCAAGGGCAGTCTCCAATCTTATATATAAAATGCACAGAAGTAGTTTGAGTTTTAGGACTACCAGTTGGCGAGGTGTTGCACCGCAGTGGGCTTCTCTTAGAGTCGGGACAACAGTGCAGCGGTAGGCTCTGTCCTCCCTGGGAGGCTAGACAACATATGGCACTGTCTCCCAGAGAACAACACGCCACCCAAGCAGCCTGGCAGCCTCAGTGTGTGTGTGTGTGTGTGTGTGTGTGTGTGTGTGTGTGTGTGTGTTCATGAATGTGTGTGTGCTGGTAGTATGTGCATGTTTGCAGAGGATGGAAAAAGAAAGATGCCTGCCAAGTTTCTTTGCATGGCAAAATAAAATAAATTGATGATGTATGGAAAATGCATTTTTTCCCTTCCATGTCCACATAAGCTAAACAGACATTAAACATGGCAAACATTTGCAAGGCTTTCAGGGGGATTAAAAACAACCATATCCTGATGTGAACTCAGAGCATCTATTTTTATCTAAGCTGTATCATGAACATGCTTAAAAAAAGTCATAGAACAACGAAATATTTCACTTTACATCTGGATGTACAGTAGTATAATGCCACCATAAGCACCTTTGGCATGCTCGCTTGAACACTATAACTCTTTCAATGTTCAGAGGCAGCATATTGTTGAGGATGCAGGACGGAGTTAGTGAGCTGAAGCGGAAGTCCTGATCGTCTGTCTATAGCGGAATAGTTTCCATTTTCATGTGTGTGAGTTAAAAGGGAAAGAGGAGAATCAATAAGGCATTAGTGGAGAGCCATCAAAAAATTTCTGCAGCGATGTGAAGCTTATAGGTCAGGAAGTTGGATATCATTTATTTAGGGTGAGTTACCTTAAGACTACAGTTAAATCAACTTTATTCCATCCATTTGACCACGCCGTCTGCCTCAGTTATTCCACAGAACGTGTAAATTACAATAACAAGCTGCAGGCATTTTCATAGAACCTTTATTGCTATAGAGTGTTTGTCCCCAATGAATTTGTATGACGTTTTCTAAAAAATATAAAGGGTCTCTGCAAACAAACTGCTCTTTAGACCCTGTGCCAACCCAAACAAAGCAGACCCACAGCATATAGCCACTTCAGATCCTCTAGTGGAGATATCTCTCTCTGAGGCCATGATGAGAGGCTCATGTAAGCAGCTCATCAGCAGCCTGTTTGCCCATATGTGCCTCACACCCCACAGTCCCCAGTGGGCCCTGGCTCTGTGCACTGATACCATCTCATCTGCCAACATGGACCACTTGGAAAAAAAAACAAATCCCTCTTCTGGTTGGCCTATTCTGCCCTTACTGGCTCGTGTTATGATCTGCACAGATAGTGCAGCCAGTCTGTCCACCAAGTCAAGTGCCCCAATCAGAGGTTGGCCAGTAGAAACAGAAGAAATACAGGTGAAAATTGAATGAGAGAGGTGAAGCAGTGAATGAAATGTAAAGTCATGATGAGAACTAAAAAAAAGTAAATATTGTCTAACAGTAAACACACACACAGTGCATTAACAGAAATAAAATTTGTTTTAATGCCACAATTTTCTTTAACGCATTAACGCAATTTGCGATTTCTATGTATGTATTGGGCTCAGTTTTAAAGCAAAACTGATAAACTAAATTGAATATACTGAAATCATATGACACTATAAAAACCTAAGGAATCCATTGGTACCAACCATGTCATACTTGCATATCGCAAAGAAGGCTAAATAACGCTCCAAACTTGTGCTAAATTTTGGCAATAAAAAACTGGCATGGCCATTTTCAAAGGTGTCCCTTGACCTCTGACCTCAAGATATGTGAATGAAAATGGGTTCTATGGGTGCCAACGAGTCTCCCCTACAGACATGCCCACTTTATGATAATCACATGCAGTTTGGGGCAAGTCATAGTCAAGTCAGCACACTGACACACTGACAGCTGATGTTGCCTGTTGGGCTTGAGTTTGTCATGTTATGACTTGAGCATATTTTTTTATACTAACCTGTGAAGGTTTCTGGACAATATCTGTCATTGTTTTGTGCTGTTAATTGATTTCCAATAATAAATATATACATACATTTGCATAAAGCAAGCACATTTCCCCACTCCCATGTTGATAAGAGTATTAAATACTTGACAAATCTCCCTTAAAGGTACATTTTGAACAGGTAAAAAATGTGTAATTAATTTGCGATTGTGATTAACTATGGACAATCATGCAAATAATTGCAATTAAATATTTTAATCGATTGACAGCCCTAATAAAAACTAAAATAAAACACATAATCCAAAATGTTTCCTCTGATAATCAAATTTATAACACAGACAGACATCCTTGACTCCATGCAGGAGAAGGAGAAGCAGCAGTAGTAGTGGTGTTTTGTCAAATCACTAAAGTGTGAATCCTCGGGGCCAGTATTGATGGTGACATATGCTGTGGGAAGCAGACAGACAGGAAAGCAGGGTCCAGTGTCATATCCGCGGTGTGTGCGTCTGCAGGTCCCCGCGCGGCGACGGTTCGCTTATCCCCCTGCCACCGCACATATGTTTGGGAAACGGAACAGTTGGACATGGCCGAGGGCTAAAATGGGTCAGACCGACACAGATGGAAAAAAAAAACTCCCACTGGGTCACTGTCAGATGACTAACACCCACAGAAAAATGTGAGAGAATATGTGTGTGTGTATAAGAGAGGTGTAGTCAAATTTTTGACAGATTTTAACAGCTTGCCAACATTTCTCTTGAAACAATTCTAGAAATAAATACCAACACATGAAGTTCTGGATTCAAATGAGGTCATGGTGCGCTCCAGTAGCCGAGAGCGAACCACGAACTCCAGTGGATGTCAAATATTTCTGCTTTTTTTAACCTCTCTTCCCTCTACTGCTTCCCTTGACTTTACTTCATGTATAAACATACCCAAAACTATATCATCAATAACTTGAGTCACTGCTGCCCATTTAAAACTGCACATGTGATCACAATAAACACACTGTAAATTTTATTTTTACAAAGTGCTGCTTGCAAAGCTTGGAAACTTGGATAGCATTGAAAGCTTTTGGTTTTGGCCCTGGAAATGTAAGGGCTTCACTACAAGAAAAATCAATTGAGAGTGCAGGAGAACCTGGACAGGAGAGAGGTTAATGCACCCTCAGTGATGAAATGGACTTATCCAGACAGTAGATGGTATATTCCGAGACAAAAGGTTAAAAACATGTATATGTGCCACTGAAATAATGAGGTAATCTTCAGACAAAGCTGTCACAGCTCAAACATATTCAGGGCGCTTCAGGCAAATGTCCTTGGTTGTCAAAACCTCCATTAGAAAAGGAACGTGAAGCAATAATTGCAGAGTTGAAAGGTCACTCGTCCGTTTGTTCATTAGAAAAATGGGAGAGAAATTCCTTTCAGTGTAATCCTTGGCCACCTGATTTGATCTTTCAACACCATTTCCCAACACAAAGAGAAGGGCCAATGCTGCCTGATGAAGAGCCCGAAACGCATTGCCTTTCTGAATGCGACTGCCACTTATGTTTGTCTATTGCTCACTGTGCTTTTGTTGATTTGATACTTTTTTAAAAAGCATTTTTTGTAAGCCAAGGGCTTCCAGTTTTCCGTGAGATATGTCTCCCTGAGCCTCTTTAAAAGCGCTTGTATTTTACGTAGATACAACAAGGATCATCACAGAGCATCCTTCATCTTTCACCTCAAATGAACCACGCCATCACACGAGGACACACTGAGAGTCCCTCTGCATGGAATACAAGCCGTGTTGTCAACCGTGCATTAGTATGTGGGTGGCATGTGTTCTGCGAGGCAGTCATATGTTTACAGTGAATCTCTTGGATGAAAGTCAAGTTTGCAGCTGCAGCCTCGGAATAATTCATCGCTTCGCCTTTTTTACCCAGGAGGAGCCACAGGTAGTTGATGAAGTGGCAGTGCCAAGACTCCCAACTGGCGAAGACGAAGCGCAGCTGCCAGGAGTCAGCGCGGCCAGATGCCGCTGCTGATGTACCATGTGTTCCAAGCAGGGCAACAGTGTGTTTGTGTGTGAGCTGGGGCGGGAGGGGAGAGAACGGAGCGCTTGCCAAGAGATTCTCACATTGATGCCAACCTGACACATGCTTGGGTACTCCCCACGGTTTGTGTTACCAACTCAGCCTCTCTCACAGATCTGTGGGGGGTCCCCTCATTTCCCTCTTTCTCTTTTCCTCAGATGCAGTCCTTTGCCAAGACGGGAGTTGGCGCCTGCTCGCGGCCGTCCTGCCCATCAGTGGCGAGATTCCTTTCAGGTGGTCGTTGCTGAATGGTGTGTTGGCAGCAGGCCATTGCAACAGAATGCCAGCTTCTGCTAGATACTCTGTCTAATCATGTTTTCGCCATAACCGCAACCATAACTCCTTATGGTAGCCATGTCTCGTCCTCTCACCCCTGACAAATAGACATATACGTGATGCCCTTTATCCATCCTCCACTCTTCATGTCTCCAGTAGCTGTAGATAACTCCCTCAATGGCTCAAATGCAAGTCCCCATATAACGCGTGTCAAAAATATGGCCAACTTCCAGGAAACAAATCCAAAAAACATGGGTCGTCTGTACCTGATTTCGTTTCATCTGCGACGACATTCGGTCATTTTTAGGTTGAATCCTTAGAAAATGCGGCAGTGCCATCTGCATCAAAAAAAGACTGTGCAAATGCCCTACAAATAAAAGAGTCTCTGGAAATTACATAGCTGCTGGGGTAGCATAGCATCCCCTTGAATAGCGTTTTCCCCACGAATGGGAACGAGTGGTCTTTGACGATACTATTCCTGAGAGTGGAGGGGAGTTCTCTGAAACAAAGGCACCGATTTCGTTAGGAACATGCCATCATCGTTTGCAGTGTAGGGGGTTTGGGGAGGGAAGTGAAAACTTTTTGAACGTGTGCCATGTCTGTACCATTCTCTTATCTGAGGCACGCGACTGCCAGCTGGCGGCTGAATGTGCCCACTTGCACTGTGATGATGAAGCCAGCCAAGCTAGTTGGCACACTGAGTAGTAGGACTGGCATGGGATCTAAAGCCAAACACAGATCTGTGTGGGGTAGCTGCATATATGCTGCACTCTCCCTTCCTCTCCCTGTCCTCGTCTCTGGATCTGCAGGTCCTCAGAAATGGTGGCGGGTCTCGCCAACAGCCACTGAGCTGAGTTAAGAGCTACAGGATGGCAGACAACAACAATAAGTCATGCTAGTAGCTCTGTAATCCATGATACATTTATCTGAAACTAGCTGTGCATTCCAATACTCATACTACTATACGATTTAGTACGCCAGAAAAAGATTTAGTATGTTCCAATACATTTGGGTGTCAAATGCAGTAGGCTATGCCAAATATACCGGGATGTCCTACTACATCCAGTCACATTTTGCATTATGCAAACCAGCATGCTTTTCTGGCTATTCTGACCCACAATCCTATGCACAGTGGATATACAGTATGAGCAACAGGGTCAAGTTCAAGGCATGTCCCAATTGTATGCATACTGCATGCAACAGTACGCAATTTTTAAGGGCAGCTGCAGTACTTACTAAAAGTAAAAAGTAAAAGTATGAGATTTGGAATGTAGCCTACCTGTGAAATTTGTAAACAGGTTTAAATTACTGTGTTGTCTCTTCCATCTAGTAGCCTATAAAGTACTGCATCAGATTGTGTGTAACATTAAACTGTAAAAAAATATATTTAAAAAAAGTCTGAATGATCTAAAAAAGACTGAAATAATGAATCCTAAAAACAATACAATTTAAAAAATGATCTGCAGAGATGTGCAAGAGTAAGTAAAACATCATGTCATGTCTGGCTGTTTTTATCTATTTTTGTAGAATTTTATCCTTGTAAGGTGTCTTTGGGTGTCCTGAAAGGTTCAATTCAATTCAATTCAATTTATTTTTATATAGCGTCAAATCATAGCAGAAGTTATCTCGAGACGCTTTATATATAGAGTAGGTCTTATACCGTACACCATAGTTTAGAGACCCAACAGAGATCCACCAAGCGCGCTGCCAACCAAATAAAATGTATTATTATTATTATTATTATTAATAAAGTATTATTAAAGTACCAAACAAAAATTTATTATTATTGTTATTATTATTATTATTATTATTATTATAAAAAAGTATTATTAAAGTACCAAATAAAATGTATTGTTATTGTTATTATTATTATTATTATTATTATTATTATTATTATGAAAGTAACAAAACACAATGTTCTTGGACAGTTAAAAAATTTATTTTTAAAGTCACCACTCAAGAGCTGGGTTTGCAGTGTGTGTACAGTAGTAGAGGCAGGAACCATTCTAGCGTCGCATGTTGTTTCATGTCGGAAGAGTAATGCTGTTGCTCCGTCCTTCATAACAAGACGTACCGGCTTAATGTTTTGGTAAGGTTGAATGGGAATTAGAGTAGATAATGTGTACAGCGAAACACGGGTATTACTTTATACATATTCATGTACTATTCGCCGTAGAAAGGGGATGTTATTGTGTGTATTTTGGGCGGTAGTCTGCTCAGTATCAGAGTCGTCTTCAACCTGACACTGTCACTTAGCAACTGTTAAGTAATGTCAGATGTCATGGTAACCTTAACGTTCCCATGTTGTAACTGTTAAGTAATGTCTAATGTCATGGTAACGTTAAGTAATGTTAAGGCGACTATTTTGCTTCCATAACAGAGTAGTTTCAGACTAGTGGAAAGAAAACATCCAAAATACACATTTAGGTGTTTATTTAACTACACTTTTGTCTGTAGATTTCTCCTAAATTCACCCAAAGTTACTATTAGATAATGCCTCATTTGTCATTTGCATATTTAAACATACAATTTCAGAAAACTTGTATACAAACAAATATTGTTTTAATGTAAGTAATCAACTGAGGGAAGTGTCATGGTGATATCAATTAGTTAGAACCAGGGAATGAAATTAGCACCTGCCAAATAACAGGGTAAATGTTGGCTGTGGCAGGTAGCAACTTCAGGTCACCTGCCACCTTGGCAGATAGGTTTTCCTTATATTAAGAAATATCATTCTTAAATAGCAATTCCTAAATTAAAAATAGTCAGGGATTAAGGTTTCATGATCCATATTTCCATATTTCTACTGTCTATTACCACTGACTGAAAATATCAAAATAGAATTAGTATTGCAATATTATGTTTAGTGATACAGTATCGATTCTCAAAAACCATGTATTGATTTCTAATTAATAGTTTACAAGCAAAGATTAACTCTGTCAATACTTTATTTTATTTACAAAGATATGCGTCCTCTGTTATAAAAATAAAATCATACTAGTTTTAGCATAAAAAAGAAAAAGAAAACAAATCCACTCAGATTTAATGCATATGCTGGTGTGTTCTTTCTACTATGACATTTTTCCTAAAATTAGAATTTTTAAAAAATCGCAATATATTGCCTTGCTTACAGTACCGCAATATATTGAATTGTAACCCCTGTATCATGATATGTGGGCTATCGTATCGCCAGATTCTTGCCAATACACAGTCCTAGGACCCTGCACATAATCTAACATTACCTTTCTAATGCAACTACCGCATGTTTCTAGAAGTTTCTGAAGAATAGGTTAAGGCGAGACACCCCAGGCAAAAACATTGTTATTTATATACTGGTCAATATCGAGATTTTGGACTATTTTGCTTCAATAACAGAGTAGTTTCAGACTAGTGGAAAGAAAACATCCAAAATACACATTTAGGTGTTTATTGTGTAAGTGAAGGAAAAGTGATTGCCAATTGGTCAAATTAAATATTACAGAAGGAGGTCAGGGTGATATATAGATTCGTATGGTATTTGCCTTTAGGAGAAGATGTCAAACTTTTTGTGCTGCTTGATAAAACTCCTCTTTTTCTTTGTCAACTCACAGATGTCTAATATGAGCAGATGCAAGAGGCAGATGATGGAGTTATCTTGAGGTTGTGACTCTGGAGGGTCTGAACCGCTCAAACATGCTGTCAGGACTTGTTGCTGCTGCCTCCCACTCTCTGAAGTGGACATTACCTCACTGGAAAACCACTCTTCACAGAACTTACAGCCCATCGAAGCTAGGGCAATGGCTACTGGGAACTGTGGTTCAAAGAGGGGCTCATAGATGGACTACAGCACCGTCTTCGAGGATAAACCAGAAGCCAGTGTTTACCAGAGCACCAGCATTTGGAGATAAGCTTGCAATCATAGACAGCAGTGGCAGCCACAGCTACAAGCAGCTATATCGCAGCAGCTTAGGTCTTGCAGGTAGAATCAGCACAGCTCTCAACTCTGACTTTGGGGGTCTGGAAGGAAAACGAATCTCCTTCCTGTGTGCTAATGATGCTTCCTATACAGTGGCACAGTGGGCGGCTTGGATGAGTGGTGGGACGGCAGTGCCACTCTACCGAAAACACCCTGAATCTGAGCTGGAGTACATCATCTCTGACTCCCAGAGTTCACTGCTGGTGGCGGGGCAGCCCTACGCTGAAACCCTTGAGCCACTGGCACAGAAGCTGGGGCTGCCATGCCTGACGCTGCCCCCTACTTCTAACCTGGGCACTTTAGATGGGGCAGACACCCAAGAGACGGAGACGGGAGACATCACAGATTGGGCTGATCGACCAGCTATGATCATATACACCAGTGGTACCACAGGGAGACCCAAGGGAGTCCTACATACACACAACAGCATCCAAGCCATGGTAAGTGTTCTCTTTTAGTTAGACCAAAATTGGGGACAAAGGAAATTACATTTCAACTCCTTTTTTTTTTCTGATTCATACTCACCGACCGTTCTTAAGAAAAAATGTGTTCTTTAAACCCACTCACGCAGTTTTCATGAAGATTTTCCACTAATGTTTTCTCATTTGGGATTTTTTTTAGGTAAAAACAGAACATACGCACACTAAAGAGCACACATGCTGACTTGTTTGTGCAAAATAATTTAGGACTGCAACTAATTGATCTGTTGATTATTTTGTTGATTAATTGATTAGTTGTTTGGTCTATTTTATGTCAGAAAATGGTGGAAAATGTCAATCAGTGTTTCCTAAAGCCCAAAGTGACGTCGTCAACTGTCTTTTTTTGTCCACAACTCAAAGATATTCAGTTTACTGTCATAGAGGATTAAAGAAACCAGAAAATATTCACATTTAAGAAGCTAGAATCAGAGAATTGACTTTTTTTTGTTTTTTTTTTAGAAATTACTCAAACAGATTAATCGATTATCAAAATAGTTGGCCATTAATTTAATAGTTGACAACAAATTGATTAATCGTTACAGCTGTAAAATAATTGGTTATTGTGCTTTCTTGAATTCTATAGTTGTATAATATAGGATTTTAAATTACAGTAATATTATTTATCATTAATAATATCTTTTGCTAATTATTTTCATCATTTACAAAGCCTTATGGTCTTTTAAAATAAATAAACACTACACCACTAAATATGACAGCTCGTTTGGCATTCACTTTCTACAAACTTTAGAGCTAATGAAGTTTTTTAGACTTTCTTTTGGGCATTCTTGACTTTAACTGGCATGTGCTTTCAATTTACGAGGATGATGGGATTCATCATTATAAGAACAGGGGTATGAATAATTCTGCGGTTCAAGAACACGTCACAGACTTTTCTTGGACCTTTTTTTTAGAACAAATTTAAGAAATAAATTAGGAAGATGTTGGTGAATGAGGTTGATTGGCTTTTACTTTAATAAACAGGACGTGTTAATCAGCAGTGAAAAAAGATTGGTTCTGGCAGAGAAAAGTATGGTACCGCTTTCTGCTAATGGACTAAAAATCTGTGGCTAATTAAAATAACAAGCAGTGTGAGTTGTCTGTGAACTCTTTATGTCTGTTAGTTTATCCTAAACTTTTATAGCAGCTAAACATAACACTGTTTCACAGTAATTAAAACAAAAAAAAATATATTTTTTGTTCAACATAATCTTTATGTTATCCTGTTTTAAATAATTTCCCTAATTGATAACAGCCCTGTAATATTTAAAATATTTTAGATTTTTCTGGTGTTTAATTAATATTAAATTAATAAGAGGGGACTTTATTAAACTTACCCTTTTTTCAGATTTAATATTAAAAATATAGTAACATGCTGTTTGTTGTCATCAGAATATTTGTGGGCTTTAAACGCCTCCTTGTTGGTGTGTTCAGGTGCTTGTAGGAAGCTCAGACATCAGTGTCTTCAGAGTCAGACATCTACTTCTTCGACATGCTGTCCATGTTTGTCTTCTGAGTTTGATTTATTCAAATCTTGACATCTGATATTTCATGCAGTGCAGGCAGTGATTATGAAGTGACTGTCCAGAGCTCCAGCATATGGAGACACATAAAATGTACGCATGTTTCTGAGTGCAAGAAGTGTTCAGACATCCCCACACCCACATTTGACTCCCTGATTAGCATCATTCCTCTTTGTTCTAGCGGATCTTTCTGAATAATCACTAATTTATGCCATTAGCTATCTCCTGAAGATTTTCCTGTGTATTTCTGAGCGAAATTGACCTACATGTCCAATAGTGTGGAAAATTAAATCCCTCTGAAAGAAGGCAGAGCTTCATTTGTCACCGGTTGGCCCAGGGAAGTGAGTGACTGAGTGAATGATTAAGTGACTCTGTCTGTTTTCCTGGAAGGCAACAACATCAGGTTGTCACAGTCCCTGGAAAGCTCCTCTGTCAGGTTAATGTGAATGAAGACCTGAGGCAAACTTGGAAGGAAAATAAATTTGCAGTATAACTTCCAAATTTAAGCTCTGATCCCAATCTTCAAACCATTTCTGATGTCTTTGACATTTTCTCCCACTGAATGGAAAAATGAAAATCCATTAATTTCCTTTACATTCAGAAGCATGCGGTGGAAATTTCACTGTTTTTTAATCAAAGCAAGATTAATACTTTATTATCTGCTAACTCAAACATACATGAACATGACACAATAACCAAGGCAATATAATGCAATTAAATACATATCGAAGTTTGAAATGATCAATTTTAGTTGCATGAACAACTTTTCTTACACCGCCTCAACAGAAGTTGAACAGTATCCACTTCACAAAGGTAGTGTTTAGATTAAGCCTATCGGCAACACACACAAATTTCACGTGTTCCTCAATAAGTTGATATTCACAGTCACCAACATAAAACTCTTTAAACAGACACAATTCCCTTGCTTTATAGTGGTTTCAGGAGCACAAGGATGAAGTTCAAGTTCTTCCATAATGAAATTTAATTTCAGCAACTAAATGAATCTTAATGGGGAGTTAGTGGAGTTTTTCAATATTTTAATCAAGGGTCTAAGGATAGAGGGTTTTGTAGGTTGTACAAGACAAATTTGTCATTTTTTGAGCTACAGGTATATAAATAAAATTGACTTTACTAGAAGAAATTATACGTTAATATCCTTCATTCCTAAAGTGACTGAGGTGTCAATTTCTGCGAGAAATAGTCCAGCAAGCCACTATTTACGATTCAGGACCTTGTATGACAACACTTAAAGAGGACCTATTATTCTTATTTTCAGGTGCATATTTTTCCCCAAAAAGCCCAGTCTGCTCTGATTGGTCAGCTGGCCCACTCTTGTGATTGGTCAACCGAACCAAACTTTCCGGAATCTGCTCCAGCTCCGCTCTAACTAGCTTTGCTTAAGGGCGTGCCAAACTAGCCACTTGGCAGGTATTATGCAAATGTGTTACTTGGTGACATCACCACGTTACAGAAGAAAAGGCAGAACTTCAAGCAAGGCAGTGTTTCTGTTGGGGGGAGAGTAACTCCCTTTGGTGTGGACTTTAGGCTTTGTAACTTTGCAGACCTTTTACATGCACAGAAACTATATAACACACTAAAGGAAAGGGGTAAAGCGTAATAGGACCTCTTTAAAATGTGGTATTGCATAATAACAACTGGCTTCTTAAGCGTGATGAATCAAACACTTAAACAATAAAAAGGAGCCTGACTGAACTGAGCCTATTTTGTTGTTTGTTGGAGATTTTTCTTTTATTCCTGCTAACTGCTTAAAACATACAATGAGGTGACATCATGCTGAGATGCTGAATTTCAGAGCAGCTCTAATGATGGGGTGTTCTTTCTATACTTACAGTTTGCACTTCACGCAGGGAGAAATTAATTGTTGAAGAGATATATACAGATTTCTCCACCAACGGGAGTCTCAGTAGGCCATAATGCAGTTAGATTATAATAATCTTGAGTTATTATGTGCTCCAACTGCAGCCAAATTCATTGTTTGCACTGGTTGTCAGAGGTAATTCTTGCAGCAGCAGGAAATTACTAATTCAGGGGTGAATTCAGCAGTTTAGGAGGGAAACAAAAAGTTAAACAACTAAACTGCACCACAGCACAACAAAATATCGTGACAAATGTCTGCAACTCGTTGCTGAACCACTCTTCTCTCTCCTCCCCTGTCTCTCCCATCTCCTTCAGGTCCAGTGTCTGGTCTCAGAGTGGGCGTGGTCCAGAGATGACGTCATCCTCCACACCTTGCCGCTCCACCACGTGCATGGCATCGTTAACAAGCTCCTGTGCCCGCTCTGGGTCGGCGCCACCTCCGTCATGCTACCTGAATTCCAGCCCCAAAAGGTCTCTGCTGCACTCTCTTTCTTGTTCTATCTCTTTCTCTTGGTACAGCACTGTACACCTTTTCATTAACACCTCTGAACAAACGAGGCGATTGTACAGTTGTACAAAGTCTCAGGAGGTGACTATGAGAGCCAAGCTATCACTGACAGTGAGTCTTAAGAAGTATTTCAGATTCAGACGTCCCGTGTGGACAAGGTGCTGCTGGGTTTAAAAAGACCTTCAGCTTTTTTTCCACATCAATCCCTCTTTCTCTATCAGTGTTTCCTGTTCCCCTTCCACTTTTTCTTCTCCCTCCTTTCTCCTCGCTTCATCTCCTCTCAGTCTCTCCTCCTCCTCCTCATCCTACTCCTCATCCTTCTCCTCTTCCTCCTCCTCCTCTTCCCCCCTCTCTGACTGTCAAACTAAGTGTTTGGGGCTCAGTGATGAATTGCCTTGTGTGGCTTTGTATCTGACCAATGCCGACTCACGGCAGGGGCTTAAGCAGCGGATCAATCGATGAGCTGACATTGAAGGATGATGGTGCTTGTTTGGCCCTGAGAAGGGAGGGGAAGATGCGGTGCCAAGTGTGTGTATGTGTGTGTTTGTGTGTGTGTGTAGGTGTGGTTTTGGTACATATAGAGGTGTAAATGCACATGTTTTCCAATGTATGTGTGTTTTTGGTTGCACAGCTCAATGGCAGTGATGGTAGATGGAAAGGAAAGGTCTTTAAAGGACATATGTATCTGTCAACATGGGTATTGCTACACTGTTATATCAGTATTCAGCTGTTATCCCTGACCTTGTGTACCAAACCACAAATCCCCTCCTCTCACCCTCAGAAAAAAGCCTTTATTCTCCTCCTCCTGAAGTAACAGTACATTGATGAAGTGATCGATAGTCTGTCTCTTCTATCCCCTAAGATCTCTGAAGGGTAGCCTAGGCAGCAGAGGCCGGCATTGATTTTTTTCTGATTTTGCCTCGAGATAGTGACAAACATTTTCAGTGCAGGAATTGTGATCCAGTAAATCACACATACAGTATGTCTATTTCTAGTGTGCTGCTGCAGACCGACAGGAGCAGATACTCTTCCAGAGTTCACACGGCACTGGTCAGATTTCTTTGTTTACTTGAATCCCCACTGACAACTTTAATACAGCAACTAATATTTTGATTAACCGCATGGAAATTAACACAAAAACAGGTTATCACAGACATTATTGAGATAACTCATTGTATTCTACCAGGTAAAGGCATTTTATTTACTGATTGAGGGGGCGCTACTTTAAAATTATCGCTACACATACATCTAATAATAATAATGATATTTCATACATGTGACACATTTTGTGTATTCGTCACTAGGGATGGCTCTATACAGTAGGTTGATCTGTCCGTCAGTCTGTCCACTACTTCGGTCCAGACAGAATTATCTCAGCAACTATTGGATGAATTCCCATGGGATTTTGTACAGACATTCATGGTCCCCAGAGGATGAAGCCTATTGGTTTTGGTAATCCCTTCACTTCTCCTCCAGTGCCAACAGCAGCTCAAAGTTTTCATTTATCCTGTGAAATATCGGCACAAATTAGGTACAGACATTCATGATCCCCAGAGGATAAATCCCATTGACTTTGGTGACTTTTGCACCACCATGAGGTGGTTTGGAGTGAAATGTTTCAACATTTATTATTGAATTGTTGAAAGGATTGCCATGAAAGTTCTGTGCCGACATTCATGTTCCCAACAGAATCAGTACTTTTCATCATAGCGCCATCATCAGTTCAAAATTTCAATTTGTACCTGCAAAACTAAAAACATTCTCTCATCATCCTCAGCAGTACTTTGTATTTAGTGCTAATTAGCAAATGTTAGCATGCTAACTAAGATGGTGAACATAGTAAACATTATGCCTGATAAATAACGGCATGTTAGCATTGTCATTGTGAGCATGTTAGCATGCAGACGTTCACATTTAGTTCAAAGCTCCACTGTGCCTACGTACAGCCTCACAGAGCCGCTAGCGTGACTGTGGACTCTTATTTTGAGTTTCAGTGCCAATAACAAAACTAGACCTTTTTTTGTACCTTACCTTGAGGAATATAAAAATATTTTCATAGAACACCATTTTTCTCTTTTTAACAAATTAAACCAAACAAATCAGTGTTTCATGTAGTTTAAACTATATACACCCCTGTACAATAACTTTCCTAAATAGAACACAGTGGGAAATTAGCAAAACTGGATTAAGAATCTGACCAAGCATCCATGCCAATGTTTGATACCTGAGTTTTCGATACTCAGTGCTACAAACACGTCGATGTTCACCATCCAAATGTATTGGAGTCCCATGTTGTTGAGTGTTGAAGCGTGAGCATAGAGTTGTTTAGGATGCAGGCCATGGCCCTCTGCTCTCATCACATCCTGTCCCTTAGGTGGAGTTCAGCTCTTTGACGGACATAAATTGCCTTCCTCTCCCCTCCAGACTGGACTTGCTGGAAGCGCTCCGCTGCACTTGATAGACACCACCCAGAATGGTCAGGGCACACTCACGCTTAATAATCCATCTCTCTGTCTGCACAAAGTTTTATTCCGTATGTGTACAGGTGAACTGTGAACACGCCACAGTTTTTAGATCAACTAATGATATAGTGAGAAATGGGATACGGATCCAATTAGACTGTTGACAAGTCTTGATCATCCCAGCCCTATTTGTCTATATATTTCACTTCTGTTTGTTTATTAGAGGCAGAGGAGGTGAGAGAAGTTAGATAGATAATGGATTAGGTGAGTCTACGACGAGGTGACTCAAAGGAGAAGTGGAAGGAAGAGTTTAGAAATTGCTGGCACATTAAGAAGGATGTGGTGCTACTGTAGGTGAGATGGATGATGGGAGAGACTGCATCTTTCTGTGTGTGAGTATGTGTCTATGTGTGTGTCTGTGTGTGTGTGTGTGAGAGAGAGACTGCAGAGGCAGCGAAGCAGGAAATTACGAAATGGAGAGAGAAGGTAAGTGAATGTGAGATAGGGAGCGAAGGGTAGAGGGGAGAAAGAAAGATGAAGGGAAGATGTGGGGTCAGAGATGAAAGTAGAGAATGAAAAAGAAGCACTCGGGGAATGGAGGCAGAATGAAAGAGGAAAAAGAAGTGAGGATAAGTAGACTGAGAGGGGAGGGGATGGGGAGACAGCTGGGGAGGAGCGTTTGTCTCCCAGGGGGGGAGACGGGACTTAGAGAAGCTGTCGTTCACCTTCACTTAATTCATGCTGTCGTCCCATCCTCCCATCGTCTACTGCGATGCACCCAGAGTGTGTGTGTGTGTGTGTGTGTGAGGGATGAGATGGAGTGGGTGGGGCGGGGTGTGTAAAATAGCTTTGTCCTTGAACAAGTGAGTTTATGTGATATTTGAACGGTATTTTTATATGTGAATGTAGTTCACAATGTATGCTTATTGGCAGTAGCTCAGTCTGTGGGACTTGGCTTGGGAACCATGGGGGTGCCGGTTCAAGTCCCCGTATGGACCAAGTATGGAGTGTGGACTGGTAGCTGGAGAGGTGCCAGTTTGCCTCCTGGGCACTGCAGAGGTGCCCTTGAGCAAGGCACCAAACCCCCCACTGCTCGGGGCGCCTCTCCCCGGCAGTCCCGTCGCTCTGACCTCTCCATTGATGCATGTGTATAGGTCCTGTTCGTGTATGTGTGTATTTAAGGCAATGAATCAATAAAGTATTTCTTCTTCTTCTTGTTATCACCACGCTTGTGGGTTTAAAGGGGACATACTTGTATTTCAGGTTTCTACTATAACATTTTTACATGTTTTAATGTTAAAAAGAACACATTATTTTCCTCATTACTGTATATATAACGTTCCGCGTGTCTGTCCTTCCGTACATCCTTCCGTCTGTCTTTCCGTCTGTCCTTCCGTCCATTTGCGTGTCACACTTTCGTTTCCGGAGCAAAACTCGAAAACTATTTAACTTAGGAACTTCAAATTTGGTATGATGGTTCACAGTGTGGTCTAGTTGTGCCTTTTGGGGGTTAGAAGTCCAGGGTGCCCAACATTTTTATTGAAATTTTTCCAAAAGAGTCAAACCTATGGCCCTACTGTAGTAGGGGTCACAAGCAGTGAGCGGGGGTATGTGAGCCATGCTCACTTTTGCTTTGTTCTGTCTGTCTGAATATACACTCTGTCTACAACGCTCCATTTTAGTGCCTGTCACTTAAAGCTCCCTCCCAAATATGCCCGGTCTGCTCTGATTGGCTTGCGATAAAAATATGGTGTGCCTTTGTAAAGGTAGTTCTCAAGCTGTGGGTGATATATTCTAATGAGCCTGCATACGAAGGAGAACCAAATCTGAATGACTTGTTGACTCACATGTTTTCTGATCCTGGCAGCCCACAAAAAACTGATTATTTCACAGTTAGTGGGTTGGTAGGCACTCCAGATACCCAAATGTGTGTGCACAAGCACTGAAAAATATAGTTTTTCATGATATTGCGCCTTTAAAGCAGCAGCGGAGGATATGAGTGGCTCCTTCAGTAACAGTCAAAAAGCACATTTGTCAAAAGCAGCCGTACAGAAGGCCTTTTAACTGGCCAGCATGCCGACTCTGCCCTACAGCAGTCTGCTGTTTTCCTCCTGCTGACCTTTACGAATCTTGACTTTTTTTTTTTGTCTTTTTTGGCGTTCTTTTGTGTTGACAGGTTTAATATGAGGCTACTGTCTGGACCTTACTCTGCCATTTACATCAAATAAAAGAATGAAATGGCACTTTCACATGCTTAAATGGATTGAATCTGGATGTAATAATTTAGTTTGCATGGCCCTGTCCATTAGATACACTTCTTTCCTTTTCGCCTTTCCTTATCTCCCTCTCCCTTCCTCCCTGTTCAGTTATATGTTGTGCTTATCTCTTTCTCTCTCTCCCTCTCTCTCTCTCTCCCTCTCTCGCTCTCTCTCTCGCTCTCTCTTTCTCTCTCTTTCTCTCTCAGGTGTGGGAGATGCTGTTGAGCTCCAAGGCGCCCCTGGTTAATGTGTTCATGGCTGTGCCAACTATCTACTCTAAGCTGATCCACTACTATGATCAGCACTTCACACAGCCTCACGTCAAGGACTTTGTCAAAGCGGTCTGCAAAGAGAGGATCAGGTACTGGCTGTGGGATCAATGACAGACAGCTTTGTGGATACATATACATCATATACTGTATGTGTGTGTGTGTGTGTGTGTGTATATGGACTGGTGACAAATTAAATGCAAAGCCGCAATAAAAACATGGGGAAACATAAAGTTGCTGCCTTACATAGCCGAACGTGTCATTGAATGGTTTTCATGAGAATGGAAATGAGGAGAATCATAACCTATGGCCCCTCGTAGTCACCAGATCTGAATTGAGCACCTTTTGGAGATTTTGGACCAAAGTGTCAGACGGAGTTCTCCACCACCATCATCAAAACATTGAATGTCTTTTGGAAGAATGGTGTTCATCCCTTAAGCAGAGCTTCAGACACTTGTACAGTCTATGTCAAGGAGCAATGAAGCTGTATAAATGTGTGTGCATACATATCAGAATAGCGATTAGCTATTGTTTTCAGAGGGATTTTTATAAATTTATGAACTTATTATCTGAATAATGTAGGCCAATAACACATTACTTCTCTTACTCATTTTTACATTGTTAGATGTTATGTGTCATCAGTTGCTGGTTTGTGTGGTGTCAATATTTTCTACTATTTAAAGAAACTTTTAAGGCCATCATTACCCTGATCCCCAGTTAATTTCCATTCCTGATAGACTTTAACATGTTTCACAAACTTTTTTATGGCATAGTATATCCTAGGAATGTGTTATTTGGAGCCTGGTGTGTTTCCCTCATGACCGGCGCTCTTTCCCTCTCTTTCCAGGCTGATGGTTTCAGGCTCGGCTGCTCTCCCTCTCCCCACTCTGCACCGCTGGGAGGAGATTACAGGACACACACTGCTGGAACGCTACGGCATGACTGAGATCGGCATGGCACTGTCCAACCCTCTCAAGGGCCCACGCATCCCAGGTACACAAGTTTGACTGACTGTGGATACACGTATATACACCCGCACACAATTGTTTACCTACTCTACAGCATTATTGCCTGGGTTTATAAATGAGATAAGATAATATTGGAACTTTATTAAACTGGAAGGAAATTCTTCACTGCAGTAATTCTAGTTTGATTAATTTAGCCACCTTTCCTGGATTATTCGGCACTTTCAACTAGGGCTGCCCCCTATTGGTCGATTAGTCAACTAATCTGTCATTGTGTTCTGGTCTACTAAGATTTCTTTAGTCAATTAGTCATTTTTTAATGCTTTTTTCATGTTGAGCGACTTGTTTCCGAGGAACTTATGAGAACATCTCTGGTAAACAGTAGTGGGCAACTTTGGGGTCTGAAAAGTGAAGCCAATGCAGAAGTGCCTGAGAAAATGACCCTACTTTCACTTGAATTATTACCTCAGTAAATATTGTAAACAGTTTTTTTGGTCTCAATCGCTAGTTTCAAGTCTTCTTCAAAACAGCATGATGTTCATTTAATAAATGATGGTCCCATTTGGAATAAAATAAACCATAAGGCAGCGTATGCTTTTGGGCATGGCTACCACAGCGGTTTCGGAGTTGTCCGTGTTTTCGTCTTACAACTTTAACCCTTTCACAGTGTGTTTTCAGTTTATGAAAGTTAATTGTAACATTTTGGTCACTGTTCGGTTGTACTTAGCTCCACCCTCTCGTGTCACTTCTGGTTGCAAAAACACAAGATGGCGACAGCCAAAATGCCAAACTCGTGGCTTCAAAACGGCAGTCCACAAACCAATGGGTGACGTCACCGTGACTACGTCCACTTCTTATATACAGTATATGATAAACACAAGATTTAGAGCGGATCTTTTGTGTTATTCTTTGTGGATAAACTCAGTTTTACAGATCTGTCGATTAAATCAACTAAACGATTAGTCGACAAAATTGTTAGTTGTATAGTGTTAGTTGACTAAGAATTTCTTTGGTCGAAGACAACCCTACTTTCGTCCAAAGAAACTAAACTGTCGGTGTGACCACACACTTAGTAACTTTCCTCTTGTTTATCACATATAAATCAAAAATCTCTAATATTATTCTATCTCGCTCAGCCGTTCCAGTGCTTCGGCTTCATGTGTGGTGTTTTGATCGTAGGCAGTTTTCTCTGGTGTGATGTCAGATAAAACCCCATGATCCCAACGACACCTCCCTCACACATGCAAAAACAAAGGCAAGGTCTGGAAATGAGGTCAGACCAGTGGTGGTTGCTTTCTTCTCCCGTCTTCTCCCGTCCTCCCCCCTTCTTTCCTGCTCCCTAGCCAACTCTTCCTCTTACAGGTAAAGCTAATTAGCTTCCAAGTGGATTGAGTAATCCTCTGTCTGCTGTTTTGTTGGGGTATTGTTTTGTTTGTTTGTCAGGTAATGTTTGGCATTAAACTGAGCAGCCTGTGTTTGATTCCTCTCTGGTGATTATTAAGAATGGCTGTGGTTCTATTGATGTTTCCACTGCAGACGTTCGTGGAAGATGTGTGTGTGTGCGCGCGTGTAGGTGAGACTCTATGTGCCTGTTTGCGTCAGTGTGTTCTTGTCTTGTCTTTAAGTAGGTTAAAATGGATCAATAGCAACCACAGGAAACACTCTCAGAAGAGTAGCGGAGTGGAGTCACCTCTCTTACACACAGACTCGCTTTCTTTTCTCTCTGCCCTCCGCCAACTAAGTAGCACACAACTCAGCTCTTAATACACTTATTGACAGCAATTGTATTAATAATTTTCTATTGTATTTAGGGCATCTAATTGGCTCGATTTTGTTGCTTAGCTTACAGTTTTGGAGCATTCCAGATTAACAGCAGTGTGGCTTTCTAGGTCATATTGCTCTTGTTGACATGTAAATATGTGAGATTAGTTCCTCCCAGTTCTTTGCATTTGGTAATTATCTCACTCTGCTGCCCCTTTCATCTTTTTGATTTGTTTTCTTTATACTTTTCAGTCATTTCTTTGTCTTTTTACTGACACAGAGAACAGAGACAGCGTCACACCTTCTCGGCCTATCTTCCTCGTGATCATCCAGCCAAAGCTATGTCTTTCATTAACTGTAGAACAATCTGAACCTTTGTCATTCCTTCTCCACTCTACACAGACCTTTTCCCACCGAGCATGTAGCATTTATAACCTGCCTGTACTCTTCAAAATGGCACTCAATCTTGTTGAATCATCGCGACCCGAATGCTACAAGTCTCCAAGATTTCTACAGCTCCTGACGTGAGAGGAAAAAAATGATGATAGAGGAGGGCGCTAGACGGGGGAGAGAAAGAGATTCCCCGAGTTGAACCGTAAATGGATTTTGGACACGTTGTCATCGAGGGAGACAAGTCTGTTTTTGTCATTTCGTAGATGGTAGTGTTTTTGCTGGACAGGTTGAAGAACTCGAGGAAGATTACTCGGTCTACACCTCTTCACCCCGATCAGAGGGAAAGAAGACAAGAGGCTGAGAGATTGTCCCTTTTTTATTTGGGTTTTGTAATCTCTTATTTACCAGGTTTATTTTTAAAGTATAATCCAGACCATCAATATCATTTTCATAGTTCTGGCCAACATTCCAGTCGCTAATAATATTATACTCATGTGGCAATATTGCTAAGAAGTCTGACGGGGCAAAAACACAAGCTGTTAGACGGGTTTTAAAGAAAACACATCAGCCAAATATATTTGGAGACCAAGGCGAACAGTAGAATTATTACCCAAAATTCCTGTTTATTACCAAATTTGCTTTCAGTTTTACTTCCAAATAGAGTGGTTTAGATAATCACGCTAAATTGTTGATGAGTAATAAAATATGACACAGACTAAAGCAGCTTTATCCTTTAAAGAAATATAACTTTGAAGAATCTTACATTTTCTTTGACTTCAATTAGTACAACCCTGACAGCCATCAAGGCTGGCTAAAGGGGTGGGAGCCGTTTTATTCAGATGACCCATCTTTGGAGGCGTTAAGGGTCGGTTTATGCTAGAAAAGAGATGACAAATTGTTCGACCCCATTAGAAATCATTTATGTTTGTAGTTGTTCTGAATGGCCACACTTCAAGGCCAAGTGAAAAGCTTTAGAGAGGGGGGAGAGGAGATATTGTTTAAATTTGGAATAATGGTGTACATTTCAGACGTCACAGCGTGAAGTGGGTGTGAATCTGGGATCGTCAGTTTTGGAAAGTTGAAGAAATAGTACTATCATTAGGTCTTAAAAGTTGTAAAATGCACTAATAGTTGAATCCAGAGTTATTTTCCTTCCTCCGTTCATGTGAATTAGACCCAGAGCGAGGGCTGGGAGGCGGAGCCAAAGAAACGCTACTGTGCCTTCTCTATGGGCCCAATGGATGTGGAAGATCGCCGGATGATCCGGGTAATTTCATATTCGGAAGTCAAGCTTTTATTGTTTCATATGCCACTGAGCAACTTTCATAGGAATGAACGGGAGCCCTCCTATGATGCTTCTTTATTAATTTCATTCAGTTCTCTTTATACATCTATGGTTAAACCAGCATTATCCTTCAAAGAAATTTAACTTTTGAAGTAACTTACATCCTGCCTAATCTTTGACATTAATTAGTACAACCCTGACAGCCTAGATCTATGGTTTAAATTTGGTATAATTTTCAGACAGTCTCTCCTGGAAGACATTAATTGTGTTCCACTCAGCTGTTCACATGAAAAGTAACAGAAATAGCTGTGTAACGAATAAAAAGTGGGAGTTCAAACGTTCAAACCCTGGCTACTTTCTCACCTCCTCACAGCTGGCCAATCACGGCAAACTGGGTGGGATTGTTTAAGTTTCGGAAAGTTACAGAAAGGGTCGGACACAGCCTCACCAATCCCAGTCAGAATGGTATGTGGAGGGGGGTTTCCAGAACTATTCAACCGTCTGACAAGCAGTTCTGATGAAGCACGCTGGCAGCTTAACCCTGTACTTGAACAAGACAGTGAATGTCCTCCTGGTCCTCTCTATCCTCCGTACTGTCACTCTGCTTTAAGTCTAAATTAACCGTGTTCACACTATCCACCGCAGTTCAGGATCATTATAACTTGGCTGGATGCAGCTTGTCTAACCTTCTGACTCAAGCTTGTTTGTTATCTTGCTTGTCCACTGAGAAACAGTCTAGTTACTTCTGCGGTCAGTTGGCTTTTCCCTGCTGGACTGAGTGCGAGTGATGGTGTGTGATAGACATTGCCAATCAGGGCTGGAGTGGATTAGATCAATATGAAGTGAAAGAATCACTCTTTAATCAGGACCTGACCTGCTCTTTATTGGGAGAGCAGTGGTCTGTGAAATGGCATAATAGCCTTAAGGCAGACACACACGCACACACACGCACACAAACACACACACACACACACACACACACATAGACAGACAAGACCACTGAGACCTCCTCTGTGCATCCCCCTGTGCACTCTTTGCTATAATTACTTAACTCAGGAGGTCACACTTGCACACACACAACAATGGAGCCTGCAGGTGATGTCAGTACATGTGGGGATTTTACATTTTTACACATCTCTTTTTAATAGTTTCACTTAAACATTATTGCAGCTCACAGTTGTGAACAGTTTTGACGCTCAGTTCTTATTGTATTTCATAATTTGTCAGCTCAATTATAAAAAAATTTTATGCAACTGTGCTGCAATAAAAAGCCTTGTCAAGCACTCAGCGGTAGTTTGGACTGAAGGGCTGAATTCTACTGTCAAGTCAGAAACAGCGTAAAACAAAAAAAGTAGAGAGTGTTATTTAAGTGGATGAAATGGAGGTACATGATATTTGATATTGTGAATTTTGGGTTGACGTAATGCCGTGTATGCTGTGGTTCGGTGTGATTCTGAGAAGAATCTGTCAATGCTTTTGCTAGATCACAATGTCCTGGAGTGTATTCTGGGCCTGGTGTCTGATTTTAAGTGTTCTCTTATTTGGAGTTTACTTGATGTTGGAGAGAACAGCTGCATCAGGCATTGCCCCAGAAATCCCCATTACTGTACAAGTAAGCTGACTTTGTGGTGACTGAGACGAATGGCTTTCAGTTTAATGTTTTACAAGCTCAGCAAACCATTTAGTGACCAGTTATGCCCTGCGGACGGAGTTTAATGCCATCTTGGAAGAGAGCACTCCCACTGTAGTAGAAATCCTGTGCTAAAGGTTGATGACGATCACTGTGTTGGTTACGAGTGTTCAACTTCTGTAAAAATGGACACAAATCATCCCATATTGCTTGCAATAGTCTACCTTCCCCTTTGTAGTGATGTGTTTTTTGTGTGTGTTTTTGTTGACAGGGGCTGTAGGGATGCCACTTCCCAGTGTCGAAGTACGGATTGTCATGAATAACACAACCAACACCACAATTGTGGAGGGCAATCACCGCGAGACTCAGGTAATAATAAGTAATAAGACGATTTATAGGGCTGCCCCTCTTTGTGAATTTCTTTAGATTTCTTTAGTCATTTATAATGTTTTTTCATGCTGAATGACTTATTTCCAAAAAACTTATGAGCACATCTCTGGTAAACACAAGATTTAAAGTGATGCGTTTTGAGTGATTTATTTATTTTTTTGTAGAGAAACTCAGTTTTAAAGATCTGTTGATTAAAACAACTAATTGATTAGTGTTAGTCGACTAAGAATTTCTTTGGTTGAGGACAGCCCTACTGATTTATCTACAGTTTTTACACAGCTTTGTTAAATACTCGATTCTGATTGGTCCATCATGGCGTTCTACGGTCTGTTATTTCTTTATAGCAGACCGTTGCTATGTATAACAGACTGTTGCTATGGGCGCAGTTCTGATCTCAGACTCTGGCAGACCATTTTTGTATCAAATTATTGATTTCTTAAGTAAGTAACCGTGTAATAAGCGAGATAATGTACAGCGAGCAGGTCAAAGAGTGAAAGAAACCCCTTCAGGGCGATGAGAGACCCCTCCGCTCCACTTCAGGTGCCCTATCGTGGTTTCTTTCACATCAATGACTGACTCGCTGTACATTATCCCTTGTATAATCGATGAAAAACAGAAGTATGTCAATAAGTAGTGTTGTTGATTTTAAATTTCAAACCACAAACTGTAAAAGCCAGTGTGCTGCATATTTTACAGACATAAATAGTTTTTCTGTATTTATTACTAATGCAAATTCAGTATTTTGCCTTCTTATTTTGCCCCTCTGCATGCAGTTTAACATGCATTGTATTGCTGTTGTTGGCTAGTGCACTCAACTCTTTAAAACTGTCTACTTCATCTATCTGTGAATATATGGCAGGTACGTCCAGGTCTGGAGGGTAAAGATGGGGAGCTCCTAGTTCGAGGTCCGTCCGTCTTTAAGGAGTACTGGAACAAACCTCAAGAGACCAGAGAGTCCTTCACTGATGACGGCTGGTTCAAAACAGGTACCAAACCCTCCTGTCCTCTTCCCCTTTTTTCTTAACTCGCACTTCAGCACCGTGTGTCCACACACACATTCCCTTGGAGGGAGTGAAGTTTGCCACTAATTGCTTCTACTTGCTGTCAGAGGGATTCACACGAGCAGGAAAGATGTCAAAAAGATTTTTTCGTCTCTGCTACAAACTGCACTTTTAGGACTTGATTTTAAACACTTAAAAACCAGGAATCCAGTCCAGGAAGCACACACACACACACACTCAGAAATTGAATGTGTATATTGTGTGTGTGTGTGTGTGTGTGTGTATGTGTGTGTATGTGTGTGTGTGTGTGTGTGTGTGTGTGTGTG